>BQMB01000005.1:0-210000 GCA_027943415.1 Closterium sp. NIES-67
TGCATGCCCATGGGGACATGATGCATGCCCATGACTTGATGCATGCCCATGACATGATGCAATGATTGATGCATGCCCATGACTGATGCCATGACTTGATGCTGCCCATGACTGATGCGTGCCATGACTTGATGCATGCCCATGACTTGATGCTGCCATGACTTGATGCTGCCCATGACTTGATGCATGCCCATGACTTGATGCATGCCCATGACTTGATGCGTGCCCATGACTGTGCATGCCCATGATTGATGCTGCCCATGACTTGATGCATGCCCATGACTTGATGCATGCCATGACTTGATGCGTGCCCATGACTTGATGATGCCATGACTTGATGCTGCCCATGACTGATGGCGTGCCATGACTTGATGCTGCCCATGACTTGTGCGTGCCATGACTTGATGCATGCCCATGACTTGATGCTGCCCATGACTGATATGCCCATGACTTGATGCGTGCCCATGACTTGATGGCCATGATTGATGCATGCCATGACTTGATGCGCATGACTTGATGCATGCCCCATACTGATGACATGACTGATGCATGCCCATGACTTGATGCATGCCCATGACTTGATGCGTGCCCATGGACTTGATGCATGCCCATGACTTGATGCTTGCATGACTTGATGCGGCCTATGATGCATGCATTGATGCATGCCCATGACTTGATGGATGACTTGATGCATGCCCATGGTTATGCAGATTGATGCATGCCCATGCTGATGACTTTGATGCGTGACTGCCCATGACTTGATGCATGCCCATGACTTGATGCGTGCCCATGACTTGATGCATGCCCATGACTTGATGCATGCCCATGACTTGATGCGTGCCCGTGACTTGATGCATGCCCATGACTTGATGCGTGCCCATGACTTGATGCGTGGCCATGACTTGATGCATGCCCATGACTTGATGCGTGCCCATGACTTGATGCATGCCCATGACTTGATGCATGCCCATGACATGATGCATGCCCATGACTTGATGCGTGCCCATGGATTGATGCATGCCCATGGCTTGATGCATGCCCGTGACTTGATGCATGCCCATGACTTGATGCGTGCCCATGACTTGATGCGTGGCCATGACTTGATGCATGCCCATGACTTGATGCGTGCCCATGACTTGATGCATGCCCATGACTTGATGCATGCCCATGACATGATGCATGCCCATGACTTGATGCATGCCCATGACTTGATGCGTGCCCATGGATTGATGCATCCCCATGGCTTGATGCACGGCCATGGCTTGATGCATGCCCATGACTTGATGCATGCCCATGACTTGATGCGTGCCCATGACTTGATGCATGCCCATGACTTGATGTGTGCCCATGACTTGATGCATGCCCATGGCTTGATGCGTGCCCATGGCTTGATGTGTGCCCATGAATTGATGCATGCCCATGGCTTGATGCGTGCCCATGACTTGATGCGTGCCCATGGCTTGATGCATGCCCATGGCTTGATGCATGCCCATGACTTGATGCATGCCCATGGCTTGATGCGTGCCCATGGCTTGATGCGTGCCCATGACTTGATGCATGCCCATGGCTTGATGCAGGGCCATGGCTTGATGCATGCCCATGACTTGATGCATGCCCATGGCTTGATGCGTGCCCATGACTTAATGCATGCCCATGATTCGATGCGTGCCCATGACTTGATGCGTGCCGATGACTTGATGCGTGCCCATGGCTTAAAGCATGCCCATGGCTCGATGCGTGCCCATGGATTGATGCGTGCCCTTGGCTTGATGCGTGCCCATGACTTGATGCGTGCCCATGGCTTGATGCATGCCCATGACTTGATGCGTGCCCATGATTTGATGCGTGCCCATGACTTGATGCATGCCCATGACTAAATGCATGCCCATGACTTGATGCATGCCCATGGCTCGATGCGTGCCCATGACTTGATGCAAGCCCATGACTTGATGCATGCCCATGACTTGATGCATGCCCATGACTTGATGCATGCCCATGACTTGATGCAAGCCCATGACTTGATGCATGCCCATGACTTGATGCGTGCCCATGACTTGATGCATGCCCATGACTTGATGCGTGGCCATGACTTGATGCATGCCCATGACTTGATGCATGCCCATGACTTGATGCGTGCCCGTGACTTGATCCATGCCCATGACTTGATGCGTGCCCATGACTTGATGCGTGGCCATGACTTGATGCATGCCCATGACTTGATGCGTGCCCATGACTTGATGCATGCCCATGACTTGATGCGTGCGCATGACTTGATGCATGCCCATGACTTGATGCATGCCCATGACTTGATGCGTGCCCGTGACTTGATGCATGCCCATGACTTGATGCGTGCCCATGGACTGATGCATGCCCATGGCTTGATGCATGCCCATGACTTGATGCGTGCCCATGACTTGATGCATGCCCATGACTTGATGCATGCCCATGACTTGATGCATGCCCATGACTTGATGCGTGCCCGTGACTTGATGCATGCCCATGACTTGATGCATGCCCATGACTTGATGTGTGGCCATGACTTGATGCATGCCCATGACTTGATGCGTGCCCATGACTTGATGCATGCCCATGACTTGATGCATGCCCATGACATGATGCATGCCCATGACTTGATGCATGCCCATGACTTGATGCGTGCCCATGGATTGATGCATGCCCATGGCTTGATGCATGGCCATGGCTTGATGCATGCCCATGACTTGATGCATGCCCATGACTTGCAGCGTGCCCATGACTTGATGCATGCCCATGACTTGATGTGTGCCCATGACTTGATGCATGCCCATGACTTGATGTGTGCCCATGACTTGATGCATGCCCATGGCTTGATGCATGCCCATGACTTGATGCGTGCCCATCACTTGAAGCATGCCCATGACTTGAAGCATGCCCATGACTTAATGCGTGCCCATGACTTGATGCATGCCCATGCCTCGGTACATGCCCATGGCTTGATGCGTGCCCATGGCTTGATGCATGCCCATGGCTTGATGCATGCCCATGACTTGATGCGTGCCCATGATTTGATGCGTGCCCATGACTTGATGCATGCCCATGACTAAATGCATGCCCATGCCTTGATGCATGCCCATGACTTGATGCATGCCCATGGCTCGATGCGTGCCCATGACTTGATGCATGCCCATGACTTGATGCATGCCCATGACTTGATGCATGCCCATGACTTGATGCGTGCCCATGACTTGATGCATGCCCATGACTTGATGCGTGCCCATGACTTGATGCATGCCCATGACTTGATGCATGCCCATGACTTGATGCGTGCCCGTGACTTGATGCATGCCCATGACTTGATGCGTGCCCATGACTTGATGCGTGGCCATGACTTGATGCATGCCCATGACTTGATGCGTGCCCATGACTTGATGCATGCCCATGACTTGATGCATGCCCATGACATGATGCATGCCCATGACTTGATGCATGCCCATGACTTGATGCGTGCCCATGGATTGATGCATGCCCATGGCTTGATGCATGGCCATGGCTTGATGCATGCCCATGACTTGATGCGTGCCCATGACTTGATGCATGCCCATGACTTCATGTGTGCCCATGACTTGATGCATGCCCATGGCTTGATGCGTGCCCATGGCTTGATGTGTGCCCATGACTTGATGCATGCCCATGGCTTGATGCGTGCCCATGACTTGATGCGTGCCCATGGCTTGATGCATGCCCATGGCTTGATGCATGCCCATGACTTGATGCATGCCCATGGCTTGATGCGTGCCCATGGCTTGATGCGTGCCCATGACTTGATGCATGCACATGGCTTGATGCGTGCCCATGACTTAATGCATGCCCATGATTCGATGCGTGCCCATGACTTGATGCGTGCCGATGACTTGATGCGTGCCCATGGCTTAAAGCATGCCCATGGCTCGATGCGTGCCCATGGCTTGATGCGTGCCCTTGGCTTGATGCGTGCCCATGACTTGATGCGTGCCCATGGCTTGATGCATGCCCATGACTTGATGCGTGCCCATGACTTGATGCGTGCCCATGATTTGATGCGTGCCCATGACTTGATGCATGCCCATGACTAAATGCATGCCCATGCCTTGATGCATGCCCATGACTTGATGCATGCCCATGGCTCGATGCGTGCCCATGCCTTGATGCATGCCCATGACTTGATGCATGCCCATGACTTGATGCATGCCCATGACTTGATGCGTGCCCATGACTTGATGCATGCCCATGACTTGATGCGTGCCCATGACTTGATGCATGCCCATGACTTGATGCATGCCCATGACTTGATGTGCTTGCCCATGACTTGATGCGTGCCCATCCTGGATGCATGCCCATGACTTGATGCGTGCCCATGACTTGATGCGTGCCCATGACTTGATGCATGCCCATGACTTGATGCATGCCGATGACTTGATGCATGCCCATGACTTGATGCATACCCATGAATTGATGCATGCCCATAACATGATGCATGCCCATGACTTGATGCGTGCCCATGACTTGATGCGTGCCCATGGCATGATGCATGCCCATGGCTTGATGCCTGCCCATGACTTCATGCATGCCCATGACATGATGGGTGCCCATGGCTTGGTGTGTGACCATGGCTTGATCCATGCCCATGGCTTGATGCGTGCCCATGACTTGATGCATGCCCATGACTTGATGCGTGCCCATGGATTGATGCATGCCCATGGCTTGATGCATGGCCATGGCTTGATGCATGCCCAGGACTTGATGCATGCCCATGACTTGATGCGTGCCCATGACTTGATGCATACCCATGACTTGATGTGTGCCCATGACTTGATGCATGCCCATGGCTTGATGCGTGCCCATGGCTTGATGTGTGCCCATGACTTGATGCATGCCCATGATTAAATGCATGCCCATGCCTTGATGCATGCCCATGACTCGATGCATGCCCATGGCTTGATGCGTGCCCATGACTTGATGCATGCCCATGACTTGATGCGTGCCTATGGCTTGGTGCTTGCCCATGACTTGATGCGTGCCCATCCTGGATGCATGCCCATGACTTGATGCGTGCCCATGAATTGATGCGTGCCCATGACTTGATGCATGCCCATGACTTGATGCATGCCGATGACTTGATGCATGCCCATGACTTGATGCATACCCATGAATTGATGCATGCCCATAACATGATGCATGCCCATGACTTGATGCGTGCCCATGACTTGATGCGTGCCCATGGCATGATGCATGCCCATGGCTTGATGCCTGCCCATGACTTGATGCATGCCCATGACATGATGGGTGCCCATGGCTTGGTGCGTGACCATGGCTTGATCCATGCCCATGGCTTGATGCGTGCCCATGACTTGATGCATGCCCATGACTTGATGTGTAACGCATGGCCTCTGCATAGTACACGGGCCTAGAAACGACCGTCGCAACCACCTTTTACAAATTGGCTACCTAGGTAGCGCGAAATGGGAAGGAAGGGTTGGGAGGGGAGGATTGGGATTGGTCGATACTTGGGACCAATCAGATTTTAGTTGTACAAATTGAGTTGGCGAAATTCCCAACACATGCGATGGTTGGATTTGCGACCAATCAGAACCAGGGAGTTGGTTGGCAATGCCAACTCAACTCGAATATTCTGATGATGTACACTATATGCTAATCTGAATACATTGCCGTAAACCTCTCATTGGTTGGAAATCCAACCCTTTTGCCACATAAGCTAGCTCACCTCCTTGGAGCCATGAAGGAGGTTGAGCAGCTGCTGGGAGTCATTGAAAGGGGTCTAGGCTGAGAAGCTCATTCTCAACTTCCCACTTCAAGAAATCAATTTTGAAATGGGATTTTTCTCCAAGTCATGAGCTCCCCGCACAAGACTTCTTACACTAGTAGCTTCTAGTATAGTCTCCTAGGGGAAGCCCTACCCAACCAGAGCTTGAAGTACTATCCTCCAAGAGTTTTCCTCAAGCTTAAGCTACCTTTTGGAGGGGATTCTTCCTAAGTACAACGCTAGGAGATCGTTAGTTGGCTTTGTACTCCATTATTATATCCTAGGATCTTGGGTGTTGGTTTTTGACTTCAACCCTTGTTGCCCATGCTATAAGGGCAAGGGTTGTTACATGATGGGTGCCCATGGCTTGGAGCGTGACCATGGCTTGATCCATGCCTATGGCTTGATGCGTACCCATGACTTGATGCATGCCCATGGCTTGATGCATGCCCATGACTTGATGCATGCCCATGAATTGATGCATGACCATAACTTGACGCATTCCCATGGCTTGATGCTGTTGGAGTGGTTCCGCCACCCACAATGGACTACTCGTGACTTGGGGTGACGAGGGGAGAAATGCGGACTTGGGACGAGAAGGAACTAGGAAGCGGGTATTGCGTGAGCGTGGGGTGTACGGAAAGGAGAAAAAGAGAGAAGGTTGGAGGAAAGAGTGATTGAGTGGAAGAAAGGAATGGAAGTGGCGAGAAACAGATTGACGTGGGGCAAAAGTTGGGTTTCGGATGGGGCGTGTTCAACAAGCATTCGGACTTCGTCCAGCGGCGTGTTCAGCAAGAAAGTTGCGGTTGCCTGTGCAACTCGGCTTGACACGAGGCGCGCAAGTAGCTCGCAGCGCACACGGCAGTTACGAAGCGCGAAATTGCTTGTACTTCCACTAAAAATCTGTTTGAACATTTGTGCTTTGTATCTCATTGTTTCTAGTGGAAATTGCTGTCATTTCGTATTGACGATTAGCAGCTACTTTGAGATCACTTTTGGAGGCAAGGCCCTTGAGGCTATTTGCACGACTATTTTCAAATAATTTTCGCTGCGCCGGAGGCGATAGTCACCTAGAGATGCATTCCCATGGCTTGATGTATGCCCATGACTTGATGTGTGCCCATGACTTAATGCATGCAATATGGCTTGATGCATGCCCATGGCTTGATGCATGCCCTGAATTTATGTATGCCCATGAATTGATGTATGCCCATGGCTTGATGCATGCCCATGACTTGATGCATGCCCATGGCTTGATGCGTGCCCATGATTTGATGCATGCCCATAACATGATGGGTGCCCGTGGCTTGGTGCATGACCATGGCTTGATCCATGCCCATGACTTGATGCATGCCCATGAATTGATGCATGCCCATAACTTGATGCATGCCCATAACTTGATGCATTCCCATGGCTTCATTCATTCCCATGGCTTGATGCGTGCCCATGACTTGATGCATGCCCATGGCTTGATGCATGCCCATGGCTTGAT
The DNA here is from genome assembly GCA_027943415.1 of Closterium sp. NIES-67. NCBI lineage: Eukaryota > Viridiplantae > Streptophyta > Zygnematophyceae > Desmidiales > Closteriaceae > Closterium > Closterium sp. NIES-67. The sequence goes on from BQMB01000005.1 coordinate 7,272, forward strand.
GCATGCCCATGGCTTGATGCATGCCCATGACTTGATGCGTGCCCATGGCTTGATGCGTGCCCATGACTTGATGCGTGACCATGGCTTGATGCATGCCCATGGCTTGATGCATGCCCATGGCTTGATGCGTGCCCATGACTTGATGCGTGCCCATGGCTTGACGCATGGCCATGGCTTGATGCATGCCCATGGCTTGACGCATGCCCATGGCTTGAGGCATGCCCATGGCTTGATGCATGCCCATGACTTGATGCGTGCCCATGACTTGATGCGTGCCCATGGCTTGATGCGTGCCCATGGCTTGATGCATGCCCATGACTTGATGCATGGCCATGGCTTGATGCATGCCCATGAATTGATGCATGACCATGAATTGATGCATGCCCATGGCTTGATGCATGCCCATGACTTGATGCATGCCCATGGCTTGATGCGTGCCCATGGCTTGATGCATGCCCATGACTTGATGCATGGCCATGGCTTGATGCATGCCCATGACTTGATGCATGACCATGAATTGATGCATGCCCATGGCATGATGCATGCCCATGACTTGATGCGTGCCCATGATTTGATGCGTGCCCATTGCTTGATGCATGCCCATGACTTGATGCGTATGAAGGAAGTAGCTTATAGGTGGGAGGAGGAGGAGGTGGAGGTGAGGGGGGTGAGGTGGTGCTCAACAGGAAGAGGGGTAACCTGAGGGGTGCCTCGAGCCATGTCAAACCGCTCCAGGACCTGCTGCAGGTAGTGGCCCTGGGAGAGGGAGTTGGTGCGAGCAACACGGTCGCGTGTAATCTCCATGCTGAGATAGTGCTGCACCTCCCCAAGATCCTTACACTTGTGCCGGCTGCCAAGATGCCAAGAGGAGGATGCGACGGACAGAAGTGCGTCGACAAGTGCAACGAGAGGCGCACGACGTAAGGGAGAGCGGGCGTGACGGAATAGCGCGGCGGAAGAGGGCGCACAGGTTGCGCGGGGAGGAGTCTGAGGAAGGGCTAGGCTTCGAAGATGAGGAGGGACGGCATAGGGCCGTGCTAGTTAGGATCGACTAGAGGTGGCGTGAGGCATTGTGGCTCTGATTACCATGAAGGAAGTAGCTTAAAGGAGAAAGAATTGAATTGAGTAGGGAGCCAAGAGGCTCTATTTTACAAAACAAGGAGCAAGGAAGAGTTGGAAGGGAAGCTCTCCCATTGGCCATAAATTGGACGAATGGGAGAGGTTGCTTGTAGGGCAAGCAACCACAAAGTGTGGTGCTCTTCGATTGGCCACAATGTGGACCAATGGGAGAGGCTGCTTGGAAGGCAAGCAACCAGAAAGTGTGGTGCTTGGTGATTGGTTGGTTCTTAGAACCAAGGACCATTTTGTTGGAATAGTGCAAACCAAATGTCTAAGACCAAATCCAATCTTGACCAACCCAAATGTGGGGTTGGTCAACCCAACCAACAACCCCCCAATAATTATATAGACTACACCTCCTAATCTAGGCATACATGTTGTATAGATATATATTTTACAACAGCGTGCCCATGACTTGGTGCGTGCCCATGGCTTGATGCGTGCCCATGACTTGATGCATGCCCATGACTTGATGCATGCCCATGACTTGATGCATGCCCATGGCTTGATGCGTGCCCATGGCTTGATGCATGCCCATGGCTTGATGCATGCCCATGGCTTGATGCGTGCCCATGACTTGATGCATGCCCATGACTTGATGCATGCCCATGACTTGATGCATGCTTACGCATGTGACCTGACCTCATCAATTATGAATGCAAGAGCAAAGGTGCCATCCATAAATAACCCACTAAACCAAAAACTGGCAGGGCTCTCAGACTGGAACATGACAATCTAACAATGTTATGCTGACGTGGCATATTCGGAATAGTAGTTGCACTTTGAAGCAGCAGAGCTGTCACCTGGGCGCGCGCTCCACCCCTGGCCTCCGTGCACCCGTGGTGGAGGTGATCTGCGCACTGCAGTTGATGCACTGGAGCTGTCTAGGGATTGGTTGAGCATGATGTGGCTGAGCATCGAGGGGAGGGAAAGGGACGACCAAGAAAAGGGGGGAAATATCAGGAATGGGAGGGGTTGACTTGGGTTTGGTTGAGTATGGAGAGGAAACGAATCGACGGGAGGACGAAACATATGGAAGGGAAGGAGGGGAGAGATCAAGGGGAGGAGGGGAGAGGTCAAGGGGAAGGGGAACATACTAGGGAGGAAACTTAGCGAAAGGCCGGACAAGGGGGCATGGGAACAGCAGAAGAGAAAGGAACAGGTAAAGAGGAACGGGAATAGAAAAGGGGAATGGAAACAATTTCCTGGACAGGAAGCAAACAAGGGAATGTGGCGAGGGGAAGGGGGAAATGCATACTAGCAAGGTTGGCAATGCTACGGGTGCAACAGCACAATAAATGGCAAGAGTGGCACGAGGGGCAAGCGTGGCGCGAGGGGCACAATCCAAAAGGCATTGGTGGCAGCGTGCACACACCAAGGATTCGGTGAAGGGGAGTGAGAAAGAGGGGGGAGGGGAAATGGGGAGTGGGCGAAGTGGAGAGCAGAAGGGGCACAGCGGAGGGAAGGGATGGGCGCTGCCACATGGCAGCTTCCAGGAACAAGCCACTTAGCACATTTTATAGAACGACACATTACAATATATAAAATAGCTAAACAAATGAGCCTACTGGAAGAGCTAATCTATGTGGGCATCACTACCAGCCTCAATTGTTCGATCCTTGAAGGAACTGAGGCAATGGGAGGAGCGCGGATACGCAAAAGGCAGCAATGAAGCAAGCAGCAAGGCAGAGGGCGCGTGTACCAGTGCCACTCCATCCACTAGAGCAAACCAGCATTCCCAAACACCTTGACCAGGCAGGGTGCAAAAAGTGTTGCTCCACCGTACCATCCCACTCTCCCCACCTCCTCATGCCTCTATGCCATGCCTGCTGCCTGTCCCTCTGCTGCTCCCCACTCACACACATAATGCCCACCACCACCTCCCGCTCTTGCTCTTCCCCCCCTTCCCCCCACCACTCCCCACTTGCACACGGATGAGCGTGGGGTCCAATAGAACACCAAATAGGTGCCATTGTGTCAATACGTGGCAAGAACTGTGTGATTACACCTGTGAATGTAAGCTCGTAGAGTGCTTGTAAAAAACTCATGGAATTTAAAAATGGTGGTAACCGGTTTCGGCTCGAAGCTTTCTTCAGACCACAGAGTCCTAAAGAAAACAAGCACTACTTTATACGCCTAAAAGATGTTGCCCAAGATTCACCTCGCGCGGGGAAACCGTCGCGGAGAAAATGGGGACGCAGCAAAAGACGAAATAAGCGCAAACAGTAAATCTCTACAGTAAAATAGCACTTATGAGCAGAACCTAGAAAAATTCCGATTCTCTTCGGCAGACCCCACGCGATAATACCACTCCTTGAAGCGGAAATGTTGTTTGATATTGTAACGAGGTGAATTTTGAGTCGACTCAAAAGTTTTCCCAAGTGTGAACAGTCAACCAGGGGGTTGAACAGACATTTCAACACGAGGGGCCCACGTTTAGGAGAGTCGTGAATTAAACAGGCGCGAGTGAGAAGTTCATCGCGAGAGGCAAAAGAGACTGACTTGAAGACTGGTAGCAGAAATTTCTCAGGGTACCCTCTGGCTCTTAGCCGAGCAAAGAAAAGGGCCCTAGAACTCAGGAAGTCAGCCCGTGATGAAGACCGCAGCAGGAATCTGTGCAGTTCGCTCCGGATGAAACCAAGTTTGGTAGTCTGGGAATGATAAGACCTGAAGGGTAAGTACAGATACCGATTCATCGGCTTCTGAAACAACTTGACGTCCAAAACCTCTGAATCTTTGAAATGTTCTCCTTTGAAGAAAGTAACGTCAAGAAAATCCATCGACGTTTCAGACAACACCCATGTTAGGCGAATTGAAGGATGAAGCGTGTTGAAACGCACTTTAAGCCGTTGAAAATCTTCCTTCGATCCCTCCCACAAATCAAACAATCATCGATGAAACGGAGGTGTAGAGCGGGGGGTGAAGGGATCGAACGGTGCAGCTGAATATCCAAGAAAATCATGAATAGGACCGAGAAGCAAACTGCGACTGAAGTCCCTATGGCGGTTCCGTGAATTTGGCGGAAGAATCTGTTAAAGTGAGAAGTGAATAATCGACTAGAAGTGGAAACCTAGAACAAATACTAGTTGGTTGTACTCACTAGAAGCATACCTCAGTCTAGCCTATAACTTCTACATAGCTAATATGTATAAGTTGACACACCCCCTAGGCTAGACAAGGGGTGAAGCTAAGCAAGAAGCAAACAGCTCAGGGTGGCACTACTAGTCCAACCGATGAGGCAGGGGTCTAGAGACCAGTCAGCAAGAATACAAACAAAACTAAAGCAAGCGAGGGCGGCACTACTAGTCCAGCCACTGGAGGTAAGGCCACAAGGCCGATCTGACAAGCATATATAATAGAGAGTACACAATCAGGATCCTAACAGGTGAGTAGCTACAGGAACAAGACCAAGCTGTACACAGTGCCGCTGATGATCTTTAGGCGCAAGAGCCTTAGTAAAGATATCAGCTGTGTTGGCACCTGAGGCCAAGTGAACTACACGGGCCTGACGGCACTGCTGTAGCTCGCGCAGGAGGAAGTACCGCAGCTGGATATGCTTCGCTCTGCCCTCAAGCTGAGGCTCCTGACACAGGAGTATCATGGCCCTTTTGTCAGCGTACAGGACCGGGGCAGAGCTAGGCCGCTCACCTATGTCTGTAAGCAAGAAGGTCAGCCAGCGGAGCTCTTGTGCCGCCATGGTACCAGCGTAGATCTCAGCCTCACAGCTAGACTGAGCCACAGACGCCGAGCGAGTGGATCTCCAAGAGATAGCACCCGAACCAAGGCTAAAACAGTAGCCCTGCGACGACCTGAGCGTCTCAAAGTCGTCTGCCCAAGAAGCGTGTGTGTGCCCAGTAAGGACCACTGGCCTGCGTCCTCCTTGCACTAACCCCATGCCCGATGTACTAGCAAGATAACGCAAAACCCTCTTAGCGGCAGACCAGTGCTGAGGTCGGTGTCTGCCTGTAGCCACAAAGCGAGCCAGGATGCTGAGAGGGTATGCAAGATCTGGGCGAGTGCAAGTCATCAGGTACATGAAGCAACCCACCAGCTCTGCGTAGGGGCCACTGGGCTCTACTGGCTCCTCAGGAACGGGAGCGGAGAGCCCATGGTCTACAGGTAGAGGTGTGGGCTGTGCGGAGGAGAACTGAAGACCGAACCTCTGAAGGACCTGACGCACCAAGTGTGACTGTGTCAGAGTGATGGTGCGTGCTGCTCTGTCCCTAGAGATGTGCAGGCCAAGCTAGCGACGCAGCTCTCCAAGGTCAGTGCAGGAGTGTCTCTTCAGAAGCTCGGCCTTCACAGAGGCCAGTGCGTCCCTGTCAGCAGTAGCAAAGACCAGATTGTCTACGTAGACAAGGATGTAGAACGGAGTCTGGCCGGAACGCACGAACAGCGAGGGGTCAGCAGAGGATGGAAAGAACTGGAGGTCTGCTAACGTGGCCCGCAGCATGTCGTGCCACTCGCGAGGAGCCTGACGCAGGCCGTAAACCGGGCGCCTGAGAAGCCACTGGGTCCCAAGGGGGAAGGTACCAGTGAAGCCCTGTGGTCGGCACAGGTAGACTTGCTCGTGTAGGCTGCCCTGAAGAAAGGCAGTAGAGAAGTCGAGGGAGTGAAGCTCGTAGTCACGCTGTGCTGCTATGTGTAGCAGCGCCCGAAGAGTGGTCATCTTTGGGGTCGGGGCGAAGGTCTGGAAGAAGTCAACCCCCTCTCGCTGACTGAAACCTCTGGCCACGTATAGCGCCTTGAAGACAGGCGGCTCTCTAGGGGGGCGCTTCACCTTGAAGAGCCACCGACCATCGACTACGTTCACCCCAGGCAGGGGAACTGCCTCGACGTAAGTGCCGGTGGACCTCCAAGATGCCATCTCCTGCTCCATGGCAGCTATCCACTGAGAGGCCCAAGGTCCCGAGGTGGCCTCAGCGTAGGTGCAAGGGGTCGGGATGTCGAAGGTGTCTAGGTCACCCTCAGGGACTAACAGCATGGAGCAGAGATGGAGAGCAGCCTCGGAAAGGAAAGCAAGCTGGTCCTGCCTGTCCTCAAGTACGTCACTGCCAAGGGCAGGAGCACCCCCGACGGACGGAGGACGGGCAGGGTCAGAGACCAGAGCGGTAGCGTAGTCAAGGCGGCGGGTAGAGGCGAAGTCAGCGACAGCAGCGACAAGCGCGTCAAGGCGCGAGACAGGAACAGCAGGGTCGGTAACAAGAGAGGCAAGGACCCGAGGGACAAGGGGACGAGCGGCACGGAGGTAGTCAGAGAACGGAGGAGGTGCAACAGCAAGGGACGCGGGAGGAGGGGACGGGAGGAGGGGAGAACGAGACGAGCAGGAACAGAGCAACATAGGGTGGGTGGGCAGGACAGGAGAGACGGGACGAGCACGGGAGGGACGGCGAGCCCAAACGTGAGACGGAGGGGTAGGGTCAGGGGACAGCGGAGGGGACACACGAGGGGAACGAGGAGGAAGACGGGCCGGAGACGAGTCCGGCGGTGGGAACACGAACCGTAGACACGAAGGTCAGTAGGCGGTGGGGGAGACACCGGCGTGCGGTCCGGGGAGGGAAGGCCGAGCAGGCGGAGAGCGGAGACCAGAGGCGACGGCTGCTGCGGCTGCTGCGACAGCTGGGCCGGAACCCTCGGACCGGCAGCGGAACCCTCAACAGCAGCACCCCCAGAACCAACACCCCCAGAGCAAGAACCCCCTCCAACTCCAGCGGCACCCCCGGGGGCGGTGGCTGCGGTGGTGGCGGTGACTGGGACTGCGACGGCGGCGGCGGCGGCGGCGACGGCGACTGCGGCAGGGAAGGCAGAGACACCGGGGAAGGGGGACGCAGTAGGGACGGGCCGGGGGGACCACCAGAGTCAGCAGACTCCTCAACGGGGACAACCGACGGGAGGGGAGTGACGTGAGAGACACCAGACGGGGCAGGACTAGGCGGGAGGGTAGGGGCTACCGGGGGAGAGGGAGCCAGGAACAGGGGTGGGGCAACCGGGAGACCTCGGTGAGGGAAGCGACGGTAGAAGGAGACAAACTCGTCAAAGGTGACGTCACGAGAGTGGAGGAAGCGGTGAGACGGCGGGTGGTAGAAAAGCCAGTCAGACGAGTCCAGGGGAAAACCGAGGAAGACATAGGGGACGGTGCGAGCAGTGAGCTTGTCCGTGCAAGAGGCACAAACGTGAGCAAGGCAGCCCCAGACGTGGAACGCGGACACGTCACCGGGGGACCCGGTCCAAAGGAGGGTCGGCGAAACATGCGGCCGCTGGGAGCGTGGCCACAAGTTAAGCTGGTGAGCAGCGTAGCGAACAGTGAACGGCCACAGAAAATGGGGGGCATCGGCATGAATCATGGAGGTACGAGCAACCTCCATGACCAAGCCGATGCGGCGCTCAGCAACCCCATTCTGCTGTGGCGAGTCCGGCAAGGTGTACGACTGGGTGATGCCCTCTGCACGACAGAACTGTCCAAGCCGACCAGAGGCGAACTCGCCGCCACGGTCAGAGTGGAGACACAACACGGGGAGACCGCGGTGGAGACACGCAGCCACAACCCACGGGAGAAGAACGTCGGGCACGTCGGCCTTCCGCTCCAAGGGAAACACCATGGTGTAGCGCGTGTAGTCGTCGACGAGCATAAGGAAGTAGCGCTCACCGCGCGGTCCGGGGACGGGGGCAGGGCCCCAAACGTCCAGGTGCAGGGTTGAAGGGGGGCACTAGTAGGGCGCAGCGAGGAGGAGTGAGGAGCATGGCGGAGCCGACCCTCGATGCAAGGCGTGCACGGTGGCGCAATCGAGGGAGGAAGGGCAGGGAGTGACGCGGGGAGACCTAAGACAAGACCGTGCTAGGACATGTCACGCAGACGCGGGAGAGCAGGGTGACCTAAGCGGTGGTGCCACAGAAGGGACGGGTGTGTGAGGGACCGACACGAGCAAGCTGCAGCGACCTGGGAGGACGCACCAACCGGGGGGGGAGCAGTGTCCAGGGTAAATAGACCGGACACCGGGTCCCGGGGGAACGTCGTAAGGGGGGAACCTGAGACAGCCTCAGAACAGACAGCGAACCGCTCGTGCTTGGGGAACATGGTGGTAACGCCGAGGTCCTGGAGACAGCCGACACCAACTAGTTTCCTCGAGAACGAGGGAACATGGAGGCCTGTAAGGGAGCCCGAGGGAACTGCTAGACAGGGAAGGGACGTAGAACTGCGAGCGACGACAGGACCCGCAGAGGGGTCAGCGAGAGAGACAACAGCAGGAGCAGCAAGCGGCGTGAGCGTGGAACGGTCGCGGAAGAAGCAGGCAGAAGAACCGGAGTCGAGAGTGAAGGACAGCGACGCAGTGGCGGAGGCCGGGGACGATGCCGGTGCAGCGACTAGACTAGGCAAGCTAGGCAGTCCTATGCCTGACGCAGCAGGGGAGGCTAAGCTACACAATGGTTCAACGCCTAAACTAGAGTACACAGGGTAATATGATCCAGCAACACTAGAAGCGTCAGAATACAAAGCATGCAAAGCAGCACCTGTCTGATCCATGTTTAGCTCAAAGATGGGCACGCCCTGGTGGAGGTCCGGGGCCGGGCCAAAGCAACAACGAAAGAGATCATCGAGGTAGCGGAAATAGCGGGCGGTCGGGTGCGGGCGGTGGCACAGAGTGCCGCGGAGAGGCCCGGTCTGAACCTGGAACTGGCAGGTGACAGCACCGGAGCCGCCGGTAGACGCCAAGCTGCGCGGGCCGCCACCACGGCCACTACCTCCAGAGGCGCTGGGCCAGCCAGGCGGGAGACGGGCCCACTGCTGCGGCGACTGCTGCTGGGACGGTGGCTGCTGCTGGGGTGGCGGCTGTGGCTGGGGCTGCTCCTACTGCGGCTGGGGCTGCTGCTCCTGCCCACCAGTGGTAGTCCCCGCAGGCGGACTACCGTCACCACCACCACCACCACCACCACCTACGCCACCACCCTTACCTCCCTAGCGACCACGGCCACCGCGGCGCGAGATCTGCTGCGGGTGGATTGCAGCAGCCATCTCGGTGAGAGGGGTCGCCGTGGCGACCGCAGCTGAAATGTCAGTGAACGTGCACTGGGAGGGGGCACAGCCATGAAAGATAGAGACTGCCGGCGCACCGCTCGACTGAGGGATATTGCGCTGGCGAGTCTCGATCTCGGTGAGGGTATCGACAAAGGCGGTGAGGGTGAGGTCATCCGGGTGCTGGCTAAGGAAATGATCGCGAACACTAGCGAGGCGGTCTGGCAGGCGCATGGCGATAATATAGAGCATCATGCAGAAAGGGGGGGGGGAGCGCAGTGAGCTGGGCAGCAGTGCTGGTAGTGCGATAGCGGGTCTCTAGGGCACGCAGGTGAGTGGCAAAGTCTACGACGGTAGGGAAGGCTGCAAGGTCTGGGAAAAGCATAGGGAGGAGCAAGCGGCCAGCAGAAGCAGACGCGGGTGTGGAATAGCGAGCAATAACGGCGTCTAAGTAAGCTTTGGCCGTCTCAATAGTAGCAAAGCGCGAGCGCTCAGACACAGGGAGGGCGTGGCTAATAGCAACCTGAGCTACTCCATCGCGGGAGTCCCAGACCGCATGGGCAAGCGCAGCAGTAGAGAAGGTCTCACGGTCATCAGAGGAGGGGTCAGCAGGGAGGGGAGCAGGTGCGGGGGGGCGGGGGAGCAAGCCGTCGACATGGACAACCAAAGAGTGGCCATCCTGGTGCTGACCTGTAAGGTGGCGGCGGAGATCGGAGAGCCAGGCGGCGAAGTCAACCGCATGGCCCTCGGCGTCCAGTCGGAGCACGAAGTCAGCCATCATGCAGGGTCAGCGGCACAGCTCTACAGGAACACAGCGACGCAGGGACACGGCGGCAGCACTCTCCAGCACGGCTGCCGCGAGGCGCTCCAGCACTGGCGAGCAGAGTAGACGGAGCCCGAGGCGGCACGGCAGGACGAGCAGGCACGAAGATGGGCCGGGCGGGCAGAGGGAGAGGCCAGGCAGACGCGGCAGGGCCAAGCAGGCGCGGCGGGGCCAGGCAGACGCGGCGGGGCCAGGCAGGCGTGGCGGGGCCAGGCAGGCGCGACGGGGCCAGGGAGGCGCGGAGGGGCCAGGCAGGCGCGGTGGGGCCAGGCAGGCGCGGCGGGGCCAGGCAGGCGCAGCGGGGCCAGGCAGGCGCGGCAGGGCCAGGCAGGCTCGGAGGGGCCAGGCAGGCGCGACGGGGCCAGGCAGGCGCGGCGGGGCCAGGCAGGCGCGGCGGGGCCAGGGAGGCGCGGTGGGGCCAGGCAGGCGCGGCGGGGCCAGGCAGGCGCGGCGGGGCTAGGCAGGCGTGGCAGGGCCAGGCAGGCGCGGAGGGGCGAGGCAGGCGCGACGGGGCCAGGCGGGCGCGACGGGGCCAGGGAGGGCGTGACGGGGCCGAGGGGGCGCAACGGGGCCAGGCAGGGCGCGACGGGGCCCAGGAGGGGCGCAACAGGGCTAGGAGGCGCGACGGGGCCTAGGAGGGGCACGGCAGGGCTAGGAGGCGCGACGGGGCTAGGAGGCACAACGGGGCCCAGGAGGGGCGCGACGGGGCTAGGAGGCGCGACGGGGCCCAGGAGGGGCGCGACGGGGCTAGGGGGCGCGTCGGGGCCCAGGAGGGGCGCGACGGGGCTAGGAGGCACGATGGGGCCCAGGAGGGGCGCGACTGGGCTAGGAGGTGCGACGGGGCCCACGAGGGGCGCGACGGGGCTAGGAGGCGCGACGGGGTCCCAGGGGGAAGGGGGGGGGGGGCACGGCGGGGCCTAGCTAGGGTACGGGCGGAAGCGGTAGGTGGGGGATTCTAACCTACGTGTGATACCATGTTAAAGTGAGAAGTGAATAATCGACTAGAAGTGGAAACCTAGAAAAAATACTAGTTGGTTGTACTCACTAGAAGCATACCTCAGTCTAGCCTATAACTTCTACATAGCTAATATGTATAAGTTGACAGAATCTGCCGTTAAAAGTAACATAGCTGTTGAACATCACCCACTTCAGCAGGCGAGTGATCAGTGGAGCTAGCGGATGTCTAGCCCTCTGCAAAAAATAGGAAACTGCATCAATCCCATCAAGTAGGGGAATCGACAGTTACAAGGATTCCACGTCGAAGGATGCGAGAAAATGATTGTTACAAAAACGCGGCCGCTCAAGCTGGAGTACCAGACTTTGTGAGTCTTTGACATAAGTGGACTACTGGAAAACCAAAGGTTGAAGTACTGCGTCCAGCCAGCGAGAGACATTAGACGTCACCCAGGAATGACAGGCCACAATGGGTCGACAAGCTGGGATTTACTTATGGATCTTCAAAAGGACATAGAACGCCGGAATCTTCCATCCGTTCTTAGGAGCTTTGTAGAAAGAAGTCCATATCTTCTTAGAGAGTAGAGGGTAAAAATCTTCGTGAATTGAATTGAGTTTGTGCAGAATATCGTTGACGGTAACAGTAGAGTATTCTCTGTAGACTTTCGGATTCAAAAGTTGTTGTAGACATTTCTCTTGACAGAAGTCTTTTCTCATCACCGTCAAGCCGAGACTTTTATCTGCAGATTTGAAAATTAGATTTGGATTGGAAGCAAGCCGCCAGAGTGTAGGGAAGACGTTCTTTTGGATTCTGGAGCGAAAATTCTGATCAGCGATGCTTCTGGCGACCGAGTCTCTGAAAACCGCTAGGGCCGTCTTGATCTCACAAGAAGCCGGAGGTGGAATCGAGTTAACTCGTTTTGGAAGTTTATAACCTGGATGGTCAGAAACGAGGTGACTTTTGAGTCGACTCCTTCCGCTCTTGCTCTTCCCCCCCTTCCCCCCGCCACTCCCCCCTTGCACACGGATGAGCGTGGGGTGGTTGCATGCCCACCACCACCTTCCGCTCTTACTCTTCCCCCCCTTCCCCCCGTGACTCCCCCCTTGCATACGGATGAGCGTGGGGTGGTTGCACACCTGCGCCATGGTGAGCCTCTCCGCCGCGCACACTCGCAGCATGCCGCTCACCAGCGCCCTGCACTCCTCCGACGCGCCCTCCCATGCCGCTCCCTCCACGTGCACCCACCACGACCCATCCTGAGGGGCATCACCCGAGTGCGGCCGCTCGCCCACAATCATCTCGTACAGCATCACACCCAACAACCACACGTCCGCCGCATACCCAAACCCTGCCGCTTCTGTGTTCGTTGTTTTCCCTTTCCTTGCCGCCTCTTTCCCTTGCTTCGCCGCTTCCCCGGCGCCAGCGGAGGGCAGGTGGCAGACGGCGAGGACCTGGCGCGAGGTACCCGGGCGTGCCTGCAAGAGCGGTGCACCCGCGCTGGCCGTCCGCCACCAGCTGCACCAACACTAAGTCCGCCAGCCGCACCGCCCTTGCTTCTAGGAGCGCGGACGCAGGCGCGGAGTGTTAGAACAAGACTGCAAATACCACTTTTGTATTTGTACTTTTATATCCTAGTTTAGGTTGTGAATGTTCTAGTGGGTTGGGGTGTACTCACAAATCCCAACCTCACCCAATTGTGATCCCCACAATCTCCAATTACCCAATTGGAGATTCCAGAGATCCCAATGGGGATTCCCTCCAATTTCCCCTTCATCCATTCTCTCTCAACTTGCCATGTACTTATAGAGCCTTGGGCTCCTTACCTAATCAATCATTTCAACTCTATTTCTTACATGGTATCAGAGCGACCTATCCGCACACGCGGATCAAGGTCCTAATCTCAACGTGCCCGCGCTACGCGCACTTCATCGTCGCGACATTCAATTCGAGTCGTCGGAATTTCGACGTGCTCCACTCTGCAGTCGCGCCTCTCATCGTCGACCGCCTTCGCGCTCGACCTCATTGAATATTTCATCTATGAAGCATTCACGCTTCTCGTCGTCGATTTCCTCAACGGTTCTCGTTGGTCGAATCTCAATTTCGACCATCTCTTAAAACTCGTTCTCAAGTTTCCCCTCAGACCCCGCCAGAATAGGCGAACTCCCCTCGCGAAATCGCCTCCACGAACCTCTCGCGTCAAGCAAGAGCAGGTACACAGGTTGAAGCGGAGCGGAGCTGGTTGCGGAGCTGGTTACGGAGCTGGTTGCGGAGCTTTGTAGCTGCGGGACAGGGCCTGGGGGTGTGGGGGGGAGTGTGTGGGTCTGGGGTTAGACATAGGCTCAGATTCAGTTTCAAGTCGGCGTTTTGACGAATTTTCGCCGACGCCATTTTCTACTTAGCGGCATTTTGATAAAGCCGTCAGAGTGATTTTCAGCAATTCTCGTCGACCAATTTCCAGTAGTGCCGCGCTGCACACCGACAATGGCTTACTCAACCACTTCACTCGCCAACCCGATCCCGCTCCTTCGTCTCGAGCCGGACGGTACATGCTCCAACTACAAGGCTTGGCGCTATGGTGTCGACAAGCACCTCCTCAGTCGCGAGGTGAAGGGGCTCGAGCTCACCGACGTCCTTCTCAACATCGGTGACGGCAAAGAGCCTCCTAAACCCGAGAGGTCCGCCGATCCAGCTAATGCCGCCGCCGAAGCAGTTTATGCTGCTGCACTGCTCATGTACAAGAATTGGGAGAAGGCCGATGGTGCGGTCATTAGTGTCTTCATGGGCACCACTCCTCCCGAACTCGTCGAAACCTACCACAACTACCCGTGTGCCAACGCCATTTGGCTCTACCTCGAAGACCGCTTCCTGAACAAGACTGCAGTGGGAGTTGCTATACTCATCCCCAGCATGTTCCAAGTGCGGCTCGAGGACTCGCCAGGCATGGCGGACTATGTCACCAAGGTGCAGTCCATTCATGGTGAACTCAAACAGTTGGGGATAGTCTTCCCCGAGCAAGCCCCTGCAGCCGCTCTCCTAGTCGGCCTCACTCCGGCATACGAAGTCACACGCAAGATGCTCTTGGGCCTTACTCCTGCGGACCTCACATTTGCCAAGGTCTCATCTGCGCTCCTTTCTGCCAAAAAGGACAACAGCGCTCAAGCCAAGGCCAATGCAATCCGCGCTCCCGTGCCTCAAGCCTTTGCCGCTTCGGTGCCATTCCAGCGCAACCGCTTCCCCCCGTGTCCCTACATCATCAAGCGCGGCCCTCGTGCTGGCCAGGTGTGTGGCGGCACCAACCACGCCCTTGCCTCCTACTTCAAAAGAAAGGATGACGAGTGGTATGCCGTCAATGGGACCGCCTCCAAGCCGCCAAGCTGGATGGTCAATCGTGCTCCTCGCCAAGTCAATCAAGTCGAAGCGCAGGAATCCGTGTAGGCTGCTGTGGCTGCACTGCTGATGTGCGCCTCCACCTGTTGTTCCCTGGCACTGCCATGATTAATGAGACAATTTCCCAGTATCCTGGCTCACAAAGCACCTCAGCCACAATAGAGTTCACCCTCGATAGTGGGGCCACTCACACGGTTCTCAAGGAAGAACACTCCTTCAAGCCATACGAGACACCAATCCGTCTACTTGGAGCAGACTCCAGTTTCACAACACACGCCAAGGGCTCCTCCACAGTTCCGTGCCCAGCTTTTCCTTCGGGTAGTGTGACTGGCATGTGTGTTCCCACACTACGCCACAATCTCGTGGCCCAACACGAGCTCCAACGGGCAGGCGTCACCACGATCTTCCCAGCACACTCGGATCACTGTGACCTCTTCGACCCTAAGTCCAACAAGCTCCTAGCACGCTTCACACTCAATAGCAGCAAGCTCTACACGCTGCGTTCACCTGCACCTCTCGCCGCCCTCTCCCAAGCGCAAGCTGCCAGCACCACTCCGTGTTCGTGTCGCAGCTTCGCCAACCCAACCATCCTCTACCACCATCGCTTGGGTCATCCCAACTTCCGTACACTTGCCGACATCGCTTCCAAGAAACTTCTTCTTGGCCTCCCGTTGGCGCTTCCTCCACCAACAGACTCACCTGCACCCACCTGCCTGGACTGCACCAAGAGCAAGCTCAGGCAGCAGCCGCACCCTTCCTCCCCATCCATCGCAGCTGCTCAGCTGGACCTAGTGCACATGGATGTCTGGGGCCCAGCTCCAGTCGCATCCCGAGGCGGTCATCGGTACTTTCTTACACTAGTCGATGACCACTCGTGGTATGTTTCTGTACACCTCCTGCATACCAAGGCGGAGGCACCTGATGTCATCATGGTGTGGGTGCGCCAGGCTCAAGTCACGTTCGGCACTCCTCTGAAGTGCCTCCATTCTGATGGCGGGGGAGAATTTCGCAATGGCAAACTCGATAACTTCTGTGCGGCCCAAGGGATTCGGCAAACCTTCACGCTCCCCGAAAGCCCGCAGCAGAACGGCATTGCAGAGAGCCGCAACCACACCTTGGTTCAGATCGCTCGCTGCCTCCTCAGTCACGCCAATGCACCACGGTCACTCTGGGGATATGCCCTCTTCCATGCGGCACTCCTCTACAATTTTTATCCGCATCCCCACCGGCCCGACACCACACCTACCGCTCTCTGGCTTGGGGTCACGCCTTCCGCCCGCTCTCTACGCGTCTGGGGATGTACCGCGTATGTGTTGCTGAGCCCCCACATGCGCAGGAAGCAAGGTGGCAAGCTTGGTCCCAAAACCCAGACCTACATGTACCTGGGGCACAACTCCGACTCCGCAGACTACTTATTCCTCAACCCCATCACCAGACAGCTGATTCGCAGCCGTGATGTCGTCTTCGATGAGACACGCCCATTCCACTCTGCGACCACGGGCAAGCCTCCTCCACCTCCCCCGACGCTTGTTTGGGCAGACTTCGATGCCCCACCTCCGGCCGCTGCCCCTTCTCCGAGGCCTTCTCCGTCCGGCGTGTCTCACCCGGCCTCCCCAGTATCCTTCCCAGTGGCACCTCCTCCTGCTCCGCCTTCC
This sequence comes from Closterium sp. NIES-67, assembly GCA_027943415.1. NCBI lineage: Eukaryota > Viridiplantae > Streptophyta > Zygnematophyceae > Desmidiales > Closteriaceae > Closterium > Closterium sp. NIES-67. Next base: position 23,222 of record BQMB01000005.1, read on the forward strand.
CCGCGCGTCGAGCCCGGCTCACCAGTCTCCTATCGGAGGCGCCCAGTCCCTCCGGTCCCACCGCAGCCGCCTTCGTCTCCGGTCTCTAGTCGCACTCGTTCCAAGGGACCGGCTCCGCCTCTCGCCTGGGGACCAGCCGCCTTCTCCATCCGGTGTTCGGTCACCCCGCCTCCTCCTGCCGGGGGTGATGTCCCCTCCATCCGTATTCCCCCCCGTGCACTTCTGGAGGACAGGCATGAGGAGCTGTTTGACCTTCACGCGGTCTGCCAATTTCTCTCTCACATCTTCCCGGACATTACTGACTGCCCTTCCCTCAACTTCACCGAGAACCCGACCATTCCGACTCCTCGCACAAAAGAGGAAGCTCTCTCGGGCCTTATAAGAAGGAGTGGAAGGCAGCAATGGATGTGGAGAACGAGGTGTTCATTCGCAACAACAGCTTTGACGATGTTGTTCCCCCTTCCGGTGTCAACATCGTCGGCGGAAAATGGATCTTCCGAGTCAACCAACTCCCAGGCAAAGCTCCACTGTTCAAGGCACGATACGTGGCAAAGGGTTTCACCCAGAAGGAGTATCTCGACTTCTTCGAAACATTCTCGCCCACGGCCAAGCTCCCGACTGTGCGCGCTCTTCTTGATATAGCCGCTCGCGGCAACTTCGAGATCAAGTCCATGGACGCCTCCTCCGCCTTTCTCCAAGGCCAGCTCAAGGAGAATGTTCACATGGAACGCCCACCGGGGTTTCCTGGCACTTACCCTGCCAACATAGTGTGGAAGCTGAAGCGCCCAGTGTATGGCCTCAAGCAGGCTCCTCGTGAGTGGCACAACAAGGTGAAGGAAGTCCTCCTCGCACTTGACTTCCATCCCTCTGCCTCAGATTCCAGTCTCTTCGTTCGTCACTCCTCCGAGCCCTTCTACATCCTCGTCTACGTCGACGACCTCATTCTAGCCGCCAGAGATCCAGCCGACATGGCAGCTGTCCAATCTGCTCTCAGCTCCGCCCTTCTCATGAAGGATCTTGGTGACCTCAAGAACTACCTGGGGATGGAGATCACTCGTGACCGCCAGGCTTGCACGATCACCCTCTCCCAGGAGTCCTACATCGACAACCTTCTCAAGCGGTTCAACATGGACTCCAATAACTCTGTCTCCACTCCACTCCCACTACAGCATCAGCTCACGGCCCCTCCAGTTCTTTCTCCTGACGCCTGCAAGTACCCGTACCCTGAGCTAGTCGGTTCACTCATGTATGCCATGATGTGCACTCGACCAGACTTGGCTTACCCGGTTTGTGTCCTCTCTCGGTACGTCTCCCCCGGATGCTACACTGCCTCGCATTGGTTTGCAGCCAAGAGGGTCCTCCGCTATCTACAAGCCACCAAGTCTCACATCCTCACTCTTGGTGGTACCTCTCCAGTCAAGCTTGAGGGATACACAGACTCCTCATGGGCCGATGACCAGACTGACAGACGCTCCTCCCAAGGGTACTGCTTCACCCTTGGTAGCGGAGTCATCAGCTGGCGCTCCACTCGGTCCTCTGCAGTCTCCCTGTCATCCTGCGAGGCCGAGCTCTACGCGGGCACAATGGCTGCTCAAGAGGCACGCTGGCTCTCCTTTCTCCTCGCTGAGTTAGGCTACCCCCAGCAGTCGCCCACCCTGTGGTGTGACAACCAGAGTGCCATTCATCTCACCAAGGATCCTATGTTCCACTCTCGCACCAAGCACATCGAACTTCGTCATTTCTTCATCCGAGATCTTGTTCAGAGTAACCAGCTGACGGTACGGTACATCACCTCAGATTGCAACCTCGCCGACCTCTTTACCAAGGCTCTCGGCAAGGCTGACCACCATCGCCTTCTCCGTTCCATGGGGCTATGTGCTCCTTGATCGGGTTTGCAGTCTATGGGGGTGTGTTAGAAATAGACTGCAAATACCACTTTTTTATTTGTACTTTTATATCCTAGTTTAGGTTATGAATGTTCTAGTGGGTTGGGGTGTACTCACAAATCCCAACCTCACCCAATTGTGATCCCCACAATCTCCAATTACCCAATTGGAGATTCCGGAGATCCCAATGGGGATTCCCTCCAATTCCCTCTTCATCCGTTCTCTGTCTCCTTGCCATGTACTTCTAGAGCCTTGGGCTCCTTACCTAATCAATCATTTCAACTCTATTTGTTACACGGAGGAGACTGGCGCGGATCGGGCAGCGGGCAGCATCAGCAGGAGCAGCAGCGGCAGCGGCGGGAGAAGGTGTGGGCGAGAAAAATGTCTCTAGCAAGGAGGATGTTATCCGCCTTGATGTCGCGATGCACCACGCCCCGCTCGTGGCAGAACGCCACTGCTACGCCCACATGCTTCAGCACCTCCAGCGCCTCCCTCTCGGCCAGTTCCCCGCCTCTCTCCCCTTCCCCGCTGCCCTTCCCCTACCACCTCCTCCCTATGGCGTTGCTGGCTGCGGCCTTGCGTCGCTCCAGGAGCCCTCGGAGGTCGCTGCCAGAGCACACGCTAGAGAGCAGGTACTCGTGCTGCTCGCTTAGATGCACCTCACGCATGCTCACCATGCTCGGGCATGCGCTCACCCACGCCGCCATCATCGCCTCGTTCGCGGCGCCCGCCAGCTGCGCACGTGTCATTTTCTTCACCGCCACCTCCTCGCCGCTCTCCACTCACCGCATCCGCTCCACCATGCCGAACCCGTCGCGCCCCAACTCGCCCAGCTTCTCGAACTGATCGATGTCCAATACGATGTCGTAAGCGCTCACCACCAGCAGACGCGGACCCGCAACCGGGGCGGCAGCTTCTCTAGTGGCGGCGCTGGTGGCGGGATGCGCGTTGACTGCAGCTGGCGACGGTTTTGCGGATCTCATGACAGCAGCGGAGGAGTTTCTGGAAGCGGAGAGCGACGAAACGGAGTCGTTAGATGAGACGACAAGGACGATCATCGATGGCGGTATATGGGACGGCGAGGTGGTTGCGTGGGATGGCGCGAACCATGACGCCGTGACGAGACCTGCAAGAACAAACGCGAGGGAGAAATGGTTGGCACTTGTGTGCTAACCTAACTTGCTCTCGCGTCTACCTGAAACTACAAATGGTGCTGGAGAAGAGAGAGGTAGGGAAGGGGGATTCGAAGAAGAGGGTTCTTGTTATTCGCATGGGATTAGAAAAACCCGTTGAAGTATGTTTTGCATCACAAAGTACTCAGAATGCTTTCCTTCTAGCTTGCCGTCTTGGTAGGGCCCTTCAACATGGCCTTCGTTAGTCGAATTTGCCAACGAATCGCACGAGAAGGCGGCATGAGCTGTGGGTTTTACCGTCCAGCTGTCCATGACCCAAGCGTCCATTCGCGACTCTAGCTCCATAGGTAGCGAAGCTCGCACCGTTTAGGAAATGTGAGGATTAAAAGTCTATATAGGCAAAAGAGGTTCTGTGAGACGGCCACGACTAGTGTCCGAGGCAGGAGAGCAAGAGCAAGACGAGAGGATAAAGAAGAAATGTGAGCAACAGCAGAGCACAAAATTGAAATGGTCTGACAACGGTAGTAGGCACGACGAGAAGAGAGGATGGGAGCAAAATCGAGGCAGGGAAAAGTGAGGTAGGGATAGAGAATGCAGGGGTAAAGCAGACTGGCAGGCATGGATTGCTGCTCGGCTGCCTCCGATAACATCTTGGCTCTGCACTGCCACTCTACGCGAACGCAATGCTTTCTAGGTTTTCGAGAGCAAAACTTGAGGAGAGTTTCGGGCAGCATTTGCGACGCCAAAATGCTCTCTCCTCTATTGGATTTTCCTTGAAACATCTGCCCGTCGAAGTTCCTCACCTGCCCCCCCAAAATGGAAAATGGCTCCTTGAGCTTTTCCCTAACCAAAAACCTCGCCATCCGTGGCTGACTCGGTTTGCCGCTGAGCTTGTTCCATACCTAAACGTCCCATGTTCTCGCCTAGCCAAAAAGCTTCTCTATATTGTAAAAACATCCAGCTATTATGCCTTTTTAACCAGCGCAAGCACTATCATGCAGCATAAAGATGAATGGCAAGGATGTTATGAAATATCCTGCTAAGTCCCTGTGTGCTGTGCCGGTGTGTTCCGGTGCCTCTGAGGTTGCGTGATGGTGGACGCCATGCTACGCCTGGACGCGGAGGGGCACGCTATCGACTTCGCCGCCTGGCTTGTCGATCTTCACCGGCACCTGATAGGTCAGCGCTATAATGGGCACTCCCTGCCTCTGATGGCTTGCTTCCCCTCCCCCTCCCGCGCCTGCTCTTCCTTGCTGGCCCCACCACTGCTGAGAGTGAGGCCTTTGCTGCTGCTGCGCTCGCTCTTGTTGTCTGGGATTCTCACGATGCCATAGCGCAGCTTGCCATTAGTCATGCACTTCCCCTATCTGAGCGCCCCAGCTTCACTGCTGTAGCAAACACCAAAGACTTCCTAGATGTAGTAGTTGCACGCTACTCCACGCCTGCCTCCGCCTCAGCTAGCTGCTTGATCCTCCCCATGCTCTTCCCTGACCTCTCTGCTTTCCCCACTGTCGCTGATCTCGCCACTCACCTCCGTGCACTAGAGACTAGCTGCCGTGCTGCTAGCACTGCCGCCCAGCTCGCTGCTTTCCCCCCACCGTTCTGTGCTACCCTGTACCTTATTGCCATGCGCCTGCCTTACTGCTTAGCCACTGCCCGAGACCACTTCCTTAGCCACCACCCACGTGACCTCACCCTGACTGCCTTTGTCCCTGCCCTGTCTGAGATAGAGACTCGCCAGCGCACTATCGCTCAGTCGAGCGATGTTGCGGCAGTCCCTATCTTTTAGGGCTGTGCTCCCTCCCAGTGCACGTACGCTGACGTTTCTGCCGCGGTTGCTACGGCAACCCCAGCCACTGAGATCACTGCTGTGGCCTTCCCGCAGCAGCGACAGCGTAGGGACCGCCGCGACCCCAAGTGAGGGCGTGGTGGTGGCGCTAGTGGTGGTCGTGGTGGTGGCATGGACAGTGGTTCGGACGAGGGGGTTGGGGCTGGTGTCCAGGAGCAACAGCAGATGCAGCAGCAGCAGCAGCAGCCGCAGTCGTTGGCCCACCTCCCGCCGGGGTGGCCAGGAGCCCCAAGAGGTGGTTGCCGCAGTAGCTGGCGTCTACCGGCGGCTTCGGTGCTGTGGGCTGCCAGTACCAGCTGTAGACCGGGTCCCCATTATGGAACTATGTGGCGCCGCCCGTACCCGACCGCCCGCTGCTTTCGCCGCCTCGATGACCTCTTCCGTCGCCGCTTCGGCCTGAACCCGCACCTCCCCGACTGGCCCAGTCTGGTCCATCACGGTGTGTCTGTGTTTGACTTAGACATGGATCACATTAGTTCTGCTCTACATTCTCTGTATGCTGACGCTTCTACTATGTCCAGATCTTATTATTCTGTATTCTCTAGCCTAGGCGTAGCACGTGTGTGTAGTACAGACTCCCCTGCTACGTCAGGCATAGGACCGTTTGCTTTGTTTAGCCTAGGCTCTACTTGTGCTCTTCCTTCGTCTGAACTACTGCTTCACTGTCCTTCACGCTCAATTCTGGTGTGTCTGCCTGCTTCTTCCACGACCACGCCACTCTCACGCCGCTTGCTACCCCTGCCTTTGTCGCCCTTGCTGACCCCTCTTTTGGTCCTGTTGTTGCTTGCAGTCCCTGAGGATGACCCAAACGCCTTTGACATCCCGACCCCTAGCACTTACGCTAAGCTGACCTCAAGACCCTTGGCCTCTAAGTGGATAGCTTCCATGGAGCAAGAGATGGCATCTTGGAGATCCATCGGCACCTATGTCGACGCGGTTCCCCCACCTGGGGTGAACTTCGTCGATGGCCGGTGGCTCTTTAAGGTGAAGTGCCCCCTTGGAGAGCCGCCTGTGTTCAAGGCGCGCTACATGGCTACACGCTGCAGTCAGCACGAGGGGGTGGACTTCTTTCAGACCTTCGTCTTGACCACGAAGATGACCACTCTTCAGGCACTGCTACACGTAGTAGCACAGCGTGACTACGAGCTCCACTCCCTTGACTTCTCCACATCGTTTCAACACGGCAGCCTACACAAGCAGGTCTACCTACGCCGACCGCAGGGCTTCACCGGTACCTTCCCTCCTGGGACCCAGTGGCTCCTCCGGCGCCCGGTCTATGGCCTGCGACAGGAACCCTGTGAGTGGCACGACACGCTGCGTGCTGTTAGGATTAAGGGCGGAGTCTAGGTGAACTTAGGAGCTAGAATCACTCAAAATATAAATCCGAAATTCTGGACAGAAACGTCGTCTCCACAAGAAACGTCCTCGACAAAAAAATAGCCGTTGAAATGCTGCGAAACTCGGATATGTTGTAGCTCGTAATCTCAACTACCATTCACAAGTTGAATCACGTTGATTGATGGAGAATTCGCGACGCTATGTCTTTTGACGCATGGAGGGGTATGCTGTAGGAGAAGAACTTAACTCAATCTCAAACTTCAATCAAGGTTCAAGAATCTCACAAGGAATTAGAGGAGCAAGAGAAAGGTTGGAAGGAAAGAGAGGGATGAGAGGAAAGGTCCCAAGAGAGTCCCCAACCAAGGAAAGCCCAAAAGCACAAAGATTCCCTCCCTATAGGAACCCCAAATTTGACATTTGTCCCTTCCTAACCAATCCATCCAAGTTGGCCACCCTTGCCAACCTAGTTTGGTTGTTCCCAACCAATTTGCAGCTGCTACAGTAGAGTGACGAATTTTCCCAAACCCAAAGGTCCCAACTCCATATTGAGTCACCCCACAACTTCACTTTGTAACCGCCGCAATCATAACGCAAGCTCATAAACTTTGAATCTTCATAGCTTTCGCGTTCTTGCTCCGATTGAAGCGATTCTTGTTGCGTCAGAAAGATCTTCTCAAGATCTATCATAAAAAATACCTGCTCAAACAAAATAACACAAAACACAGTCCCAAACTCCAGAACAAACCACACACAAATTCTTTCACACACTCAAACCATAGATGCAAGTTGAAAACATGGGATGGGAGGCAGACAGAATGTGATAGCACATGATGACATCACACAACACGTGCTACACTAGCTGACTTGCAATTCTTTCTGTCCTCTGCAGACCCCTTGCTCTTCGTTCGTGCTGGCCAGTCTCCGTTCTACATCCTTGTCTACGTAGAAGAACCGGGCTTCGCTACTGCAGATAGAGACACACTGGCCTCTGTGCATGCCGAGCTGCTAAGGAGACACACCTGCACAAACCTAGGAGAGCTGCACCGCTACCTTGGCCTGCAGATCTCCAGGGACAGAGCAATGCACACCATCACTCTCACACAGTCACACTTGGAGCGCCAGGTCCTTCAAAGTTTCGGTCTTCAGTTCTCCTTCGCACAGCCCACACCTCTGCCAGTAGACCACAGACTCTCTGCTCTAGTTCATTAGGAGCCAGTGGTTCGTACGTAGAGCTGGTGGGTTGCCTCATGTACCTAATGACTTGCACTCGTCCAGATCTTGCATACCCTCTCAGCATCCTGGCTCGCTTTGTGGCCACAGGCAGACACCGACCACAGTACTGGTCAGCCTCTAAGAGGGTTTTGCGTTATCTAGCAAATACATCGGGCATGGGGTTAGTGCAGGGAGGACGCAAGCCAGTGGTCCTTACAGGGCACACAGACGCTTCTTGGGCAGACGACATTGAGACGCTCTGGTCCTCCTAGGGCTACTTCTTTAGCCTTGGTTCAGGTGCCATCTCGTGGAGGTCCACTTGCTCCTCGTCTGTTGCCCAGTCTAGCTGTGAGGCTGAGATCTAAGTCGGTGCCATGGCGGCATAGGAGCTCTGCTGGCTGACCTTCTTGCTCACCAACTTAGGTGAGCGGCCTAGCTCTGCCCGGGTTCTGTACGCTGACAACAGGGCCATGATCCTACTGTGTCAGGAGCCTCAGCTTGAGGGCAGAGCGAAGCACATCCAGCTGCGGTACTTCCTCCTGCGCGAGCTACAGCAGCGACGCCAGGCCCTCGTAGTACACTTGGCCTCTGGTGCCAACACAGCTGATATCTCACTAAGGCGCTTCGGCCTAGAGATCATCAGCGGCACTGTTTGCAGCTTGGTCTAGTTCCTGTATACTCTCACTCACTAGGATCTTGATTGTGTACTCCTCTTATATACATCTTTCAGACTGGCCTTGTGGCTTCACTTCCAGTGGCCTGAGTAGTAGTGCCGCCCTGGTTTGCTCTTGTCGTGTTTGTACTCTTGCTAACTGGTCTTCGGACCCTTCTCAGATGTTGGACTAGTAGTGCCACCCTGTGCTGTGTACTTCTTGCTCAGCACTACCTCTTTTCTAGCCTAGGGGGTGTCTCAATTTATACATACAGTAGCATGTAGAGGTTATAGGTTAGAATTGGTGTGTGTTCTTAGAGAGTACAACCCAAACCCTATATCTCCCTTGTTCTCTCTTCTTGCTAACACATTTTAGTATTCTAACAGTCTCGAGGGTGACGGGGTCGAATTCGGTTCGGGGCACCTCGGTAATACGTTCGGGGCAGGGCTTACCTTAGGGTTTTCGTCCACACGGCAGATCCGGGCATCTCTCTCGTGGGACCCGGATAAAACGGGTTTATCTGGAATGTTATCCGTCAATGTCCGGGTTCAGTCCCGGGATTTTCTCCGTGATGACAAATGCTCTTACGAAAAGTTCCTAGATTCTGCAAAGGGAACCACGTACGAGTACTGCACTCAGCTCTTATACTTCTACTTCTTGAACTTCCTTGCTGGGGCTGATGTGCCCTGGGGGGGGGGGGGGATGGCGGGGGGATCTGTGGGGTGATGTGAGAAGTTTGAGTATCCGGGTTTCTCAAAACCGAACACGTCACTTCACGTGTTCTGGTCAAAGTGTACCCGTCAAATCAGGGTTCATGAAAATCGAACACGTCGCTGTCCGATTCTGGTCGAAAACTCACCCATTATTTGGTCAAAATCCGGGTAATTACCCGTAAAAAATAAGCCCTGGTTTGGGGCCGAATAGGTCGGCGGGGGTGGTTTGACGCGAGACTTCAGGGCCGAGGCTGGGGACGGGTACTGTTCGCGGTGTCAGGGCGAATTCCTACAGCTCGTGTCAGACTCGACCTTGCATCAGACTCGCGACGAACCGAGACGCACCGCATGGAAATGCGAGATCGAGCCCATGCACCGCGCAGGACCACATGAGTTTGATGCGAGGTGGTCTTACGTGAGGTCATAGGAATTCGCCCGCATAACTCAGTAACCACTGAGTTGAGAGGGCTTGTTAAGTAGCGGGTTAGTGCGCTGCACCTGTGGCCCTTCCCCGAGGATCTCAAGGGCAACCCCAGCAGGTCTCCAACACCCCCCCTCATTGGGATAGGCACGGAAGACCTTGCACCTCTGCCGGTGCACTGTCACCTAGTGTTGATCTTTGAATTTTCAATACTATGAAATCTGGAAGTTACTTTCCCCACTACTCTGAAAACCAGAGTGGTCCTCCACATTTACCATGAGGCATCAGGGTAACCCTATGTTTTGGAGTTTTTGACTCTGACAAGTCAGGGTGCCTTAATTGCACCCTCTGAATAGTTTGTGTTATTAGAGACTGTGGATCGAGGGGGGCAGGTGCTCTTGCAATAAAATTTAGCATTAGATTCCTTCATTCACTCATCAGGATCATCATCATCATGACATACACACTAGTAGCAGCAGGCAGTTTTTTTTTTTTACATTCGTAATTGTGGCAGCTGCAGAAACTTGTCAAATGTAGTAGCAATCGATGCAATCTCACCCTGCGTTGCCGCCGCAGCAAGCAGCAGGAACTCGTTACCCACAGCAGCAACAGTGGTGGTGGCGATCTTGTCACACACACATAAGCAACATGAGCAACAATCATGTCACTAGTTGCATCAGCAGTGACGGCAATCTCATCTCGTCACCTATAGCAACATGAGTGAAAATCGCGGCACTCGCAACTAACAACAGCGGTCTTCGCGGAAACTCCGTCACTTAGCAGTAGCAGCTACGATCCCACTATGCACAGTAGCAGCAGCCTCGATCGTCCCATGGGCGGCAGCAGCCAACAGAATTGGCGTCACTCGTAATAGCAGCAGCAGTGACGGAAAGGGCGGCCACTCGTAGCTGTCGAGTGACCCGCTGGGGTTACCCTTGAGAAGATCCTCGGGGAAGGGCCACAGGTGCAGAGCCTGGGGGGCTATGGGCGCACTGACCCGCTATTAACAATCCCTTTTAACTCAGTGGTTAGTGGCTGAGTTCTGACATGCTATCAGAGAGTTGGTGACTCGGGTTGAATTCCCAGTGCTAGCGCTGCAGAGGCGCTCGTGTCTTCCACCTATCCCAGCGAGGGGGGGTGTCAAGTGACCCGCTGGGGTTACCCTTGAGAAGATCCTCGGGGAAGGGCCACAGGTGCAGAGCCTGGGGGGCTATGGGCGCACTGACCCGCTATTAATAAGCCCTTTTAACTCTGTGGTTAGTGGCTGAGTTCTGACAGTAGCATGTGATGTGGTGTGGTATGTTCTGCTAGTATGCTAGTAGGGTTGTAAGGGCATGACACTTAGCAAGCGCCAGGGGCCTGGATTCTTCCCACCACTGACGCCATCATCGGGATCAACCGCACTAGGCGTGGCGGACCCTGGTAATGAGAGAGGGCGTTTGCTGAATAAACGATAAAGGGGAGGAACGAAGATATGCGAATGCTGTGAGAGAGGCTAAAGTGGGGGAGTGGGGCTAGAAAGGGCTTGGAAAAGGGGGGGCGTGAGGAAAACATGTGTCCAATAGGGATCATGAGTTTTACGATTGGCTTCCGAAAATTGTGATGAGTTGTCAGGAGAGGACAAGTGCACGAGAATCCTCAGGCGGCCGGGTGATGGTCGTCAGGAGCGCGCAAATGGGTGAAAATGGTGGGACGCACGTCGATGCGCGTCTGTCATGCCATGTAGCTTCACGGTGCAATACAGTCGCATCGCTGGCTTCGATGTTTTTGGCAGGCTAGTTGCAGGTGATGGACGCGACTTCCGCGACTATTTCGGCAAGGGGCGGCTCCGATTATTTCGGACTGCCACGATCGTACAGTAATACGAGTGGGTGAGCCAGACAGCAGCAGCACGAGGCCAACTACCTCGTCACTTATCTACATGGGCTGCCTCACATGGAGGTGATGGAGCTGTTCTTGAAGATTTTATGCGGGGTCGACATCCTGAGTTGGGGAGGCGTTTTCGGGGAGCAGCGTTCATACCCGCACGATCAACAGAAACGGAGGCCACCACCTTAGGGTGCATATTAAGTTCTTTCCACTGTTGCGTCGTAAGCGTCAAACCGTCAAGAGTTGAAGTAGTTGAAGTAAAACGACCGGAAGAAGCTGGGTTTTGGTTAAACATCAGGCAGCAACGGATCCCCTACTGACGAAGCTTTGTCGCCCGAATATCACCATTCCCACCAAGTTGTTGTGTCGACTATGGGTCATCCACACTTGGCGAAAGGGGAGTGAACCTGCACTCTACACTGTGCTGAGGGGTGTCCATGAAAATTCAGGAGTTACTGTTGCAGTGGAGCTGAGGGTTTCACCTGGTGCAGCAGAAGGAGTTTCTGACTTTTGCGGGTATAAGGTTCCGAGTATTTTAAGAGTCCGGGTTACAGCTGGAGGAGTTCATCACTGTTTCTAAAAGTTTTGGAGTTGACCTTGATTACGCGGGCTACTTTGATGCGCGATAATGCCTAGGACCTACTTTGGTACCAGGATGAGCGTGACGACGGGTGAACTTCGGCGCGTTGGGTAAACATCAGGGTACCATGTGGGGAATTCTTCGAGATTCGATGAAGCAGCTAGTAAACTTATAAAATTGGGGAACACCTGTGAGGAGATCGACGGCGTATGATGCTCGCCAGCCATGATCGACGGCCGAAGACCTGTGCCTGGGCGATGAACGACGATTACCCGCAATTAAAGAGTTCAGTTCATGCGTACAGCTGGTGACGGACAAATGGGGGTGCAGCTAAAGGACGGCGCGTCAATGTTTTATGGGTAGCTGTGAAGCACGTGCAGCTGTGAAGCAGAGCTGCGGTATTTGCTACAGTGACGGAAACAGTTGTCCGGATGTTTTGCACTAAGTAGGGTTTTTGGACATTCCGACCACTGTACATAAAGTCTTAATGTTTAATGGTGGCACGCTTTGGGAGGGGCACATAGTGGATGGGTTCATAGTGCTATAATCCACAATAGTACACTGGATCTAACTTAGTGCCAAAAGATATCCAAAGAGTACATCTGGACAATTATTTCCCAGGACAAAGAGCAAACTTCCAAACAGCGTTCCTAGTACCTAGTCCACCGACCCTTAGCTTTGATCACCACCCGCACCCTCCTAGGCATGTTGTCTACGAGGTTCGTGCAAGCCTTTGCAGGGAGCTTCGCGCACTCTTCGTGGACCCACACTTTTGCATAAGGGGGTGAGCACTAGGAAAATCACGAAGGATTTTAGCATATGCAAAAGAAATGAGCATGCTTTCTGATTCAATGTGATCTCTTAGTCTTGCCACACTGAAGTGTGACCAAAGATGTCATTAGCCGATTGGTCGCGTCTTTTCATAGGTCATTTCCGACGTACCGCTGTAGAGTACAACCATGAACACTGCGGGGAAAGCTAGCGTATACGCCATGAAACTAAGGGTAATGTAGCACGGTCGATTGTACACCCTTGCACTTTTAGAATCACGCTAGGGTCCGCAAGTCTCGTCACGGTGCAGCAGTCGAAGAAGTCACGACTGTTCGAGATGAATGCTTGAGGTGAGGTATGGTGAGGAAAAGGGTCACTCCAACGCAACATACCCATGCTCTTCCAAGCCATTCCAAGCCATTTGACCCACGTAGGCTTGAAATGGCTTTGAGAGCATGAGTACGTATTACTGGAGTAACCCTCTTCCTCACCAGACCTCAACCCGGATATTTTTCCCCACCAGCCGAGGCTTCTTCGACCGCTGCACCGTGACGAGACCCGTGGATTTTAATGTGATTCGAATAGTGAAATGGTGCACAGTCGACCGTGCTATGTTACCCTAAGTTTTGAGGCGGATGCGCTAGTTTTCGCCACTCTGTTCGTAATTCTACCCTACAACGGTACGACGAAGACGACCCATGAAAAGACAGGACCAAACGGCTAATGGCCCCATATTTTCATGAAGAGATGAACCTCAGCGTGGCTAGTCTAAGAGATCACATTCAATCAGAAATAGTGCACAATACTCTTGCATACGCTCAAATCCTTCGCGATTTTCCTAGTGCTCACCCCTTTATGCAAAAGTGTGGGTCCAAGAAGAGTATGAGAAGATCCCTGCAAAGGTTTGCACTAATCTCGTAGATAACATGCCTAGGAGGGTGCGTGTGGTGATCAAGGCCAAGGGTCGGTGGAATAGGTAGTAGAAATGCTGTTCGGAAGTTTGCGCTTTGTCCTGGGAAACAATTGTCCGGATGGACTCTTTGTATATCTTTTGACGCTCAGTTAGATCTGGTATACTATTATGGATTATAGCACTATGAACACATCCATTATGTGCCACTCCCAAAGCGTACCACCATTAAACATTAAGACGTTATGTATAGTAGTCGGAATGCCCAAAAACCCTCGTTAATGCAAAACATCCAGACAATTATTTTCGTCACTGTAAGTCATGGGTGAAGTTCGGACATTTTTGCTGAAGAAGGAGCCAGTTTTTACAGCTGGAGAGGAGCCCGCTATCTTCAGGGTTACGAGCAACATCGACCGAGATTTTCGGAATGTTTTGGTTGCATGAGGGGGAAGGAGAGCAGCAGCTGTTTTCGTCTCTTCCCAAAAATTTCGGCGTGTACGGACAAAGTAGCTGATGCAGTTGGCGGCATTTGACCCTGGGTTCTGTTCGAGGGTTTTCACTGGACTGGTTTTAGTATAGGTTACTTTCCATCGCCATCGTCATCAGCCCCTCGCCACCACCCGCTACCACCTCCATCATCATTTTGCCTGACTTCGCCGGACAGAGTGAACGCGACCATGCCTCACCTTCCGAATCGACAGCAGCAGTACCGAAATGGGAAGATTTGCAGCTGTACTATTGGAGCTGTGTTGGGGCCAGCTCGCAAGCAGTGTTTGACTTGTGAAGCCTTTTTTAGTTCACGTAGGGGTCTTCCGGAACAGTAACTTCTGAGTTTCAAGACCCTTGGAGCGGCTTACCCTGCCGAGGAATTTCAACTCTGGAGAATATTTGGGAGTTCTAGCGGTTGGAGTTTTTTAGTGGCATCTTCGAAGACGAGTTCCAAATTTTACGGAGCCTTGGTGGATATCTCGACAACCCTGGAGCGTTGGATTTCTTGGAGTCTTACCTTCGCTATTGGGAGGTGTTTCTTCTTGGAGGGGGGGAGAAGGGCAGCTGCGCTGCAAATATTTGAAGACCCTTCTGGCGTGTTTCGTCAGCCATCTTCGAGCAACATTTGTCACCGTTACGCTTCCGCACCTCTGTTCTTCAGTTCGTTGATGGAGTTCACTGATTTTCGTGAGACACGGACGCGTGCTCTTGCATGTGTCACGAACGACCTTGCGTTTGATGATTGGGTTCATCATTTCATCGGCCGTGACATTCAGCAGTCATCATTTTCATATATTCATCATACTGTGCCGCCATCAATCGCCCACTCGACAGGTTTCACTGTTCACAATCTTCCGATGGAGTATTTACCCTTGCTCGTTGGTCAGCTGAAGGAATCGACCATCTTTGACGGCTGAAATTAAAAGCGATCGTTTCGACGCTTTCTAGCCATCGATCGGAGTTCGAACTGAAGACCTTGTCAGGACGATGTAGTCATTACGCTCATCACTATGTTGAAGACCTATAGTCACATCCGGGATCATTTTTAATGACAGTTTGGCCTTCGTTATACGGAGGGCCTCTCTTTAGAAGGTGGGAGGATGTAAGGAAATCATAATTCTTTATTGGGTTTTGCCACAACGAGTACCGCATGTCGAAGACCCGCTGGGGTCGCCCTTGAGATCCTGGGGGAAGGGCCACAGGTGCAGAGCATGGGGGGTTATGGGCACACTTACCCGCCACTTAACTAGCCCTAATAACTTAGTGCTTAGTGACTGAGTTGATATGGTACATCAAAGCCAAAGGTCTTGTGTTTAAATCCTAGTGAGTGCACCGGTAGAGGTGACAGCAATGCCTATTTTTCACGAATAAATGACTCTGATTCTCTGATTTTCAGAGTTGATTTTGTGTACCACCCTTACGCCGCTGGGTAAAATTTTTAGATTATACGTTTTCTCTTGTACCACCCTGAGGGGTTTATTGTAAGGGGGATACCCCGGATTTTCTTGTACCCCCCTGTCCATACATGCCCCCTTGTTCACGCGGACCGCCGAGCTGGCCCACATCATATACCCCCAGATTTTCGTGTACCCCCCTGTCTACATACGTGGTCCCATATCCCCGTCGTGTTCACGCAGACCGCCCAGCTGGCCCACATCACATGATGCCTGTCTCGCCCTTGTTGGCAGAACCCTATCGGAACCTAGATGGGCAGAATCGTGGCTCTGATATTAGTTGTTATGAAATATAACTCAGAGTATAGCGCATAATACTATAGGGGAGCGTGACTACAGAATTGTCTCTAACAACGAAAGGTCTTGGGCTTATATAGTGCTAGTTGACCAGGTTGAACCTCGAGAGTTGGACCATTCATGGGCTTGGTAGTCCCGAGGGTGACGGGGTCAAATTAGGTTCGGGGCGCCTCGGTAACACGTTCGGGGCTGAATAGGTCGGCGGGGGTGGTTTGACGTGAGACTTCAAGGCCGAGGCTGGGGACGCATATTGTTCGCGGTACTTGCTGTGGCGAAACCCAGTAAGGAATTGTAAAATCCTTACAAAGGAAATTGTGTAAACAGGATTACATAACATTTTTGGGTTGCATAGCAACCTTATACAATTGGTTTCACCTTTCAAGGCACTGATGTGAATAGTAGATTTTTTTGACAACTTCCATGGCACCACTCTAAAAGGCCTAACATCCACATCGTCGATAAACACGGCGGATGGAACGTCCGGAAAATAATTTTATACTTCTAACAGAAATGATTGAAATTGCACAGCACAGCATGAAATGCCAAGAATGCCTCAAAATGAATGCCCAAATATTTCAATGCTGCAGCAAGGATTGATCTGGTACACTTTGACAACAACGCTGCCTAGTGATGATCACAATCTCTTGCTGAAAAGGCATGTAACACTTGGTGCATAAATCTTGAAGCAAACTCAAACAAAACAAAAACTAATACTAGAGGTAGATATGTATCCTGTCATCCACTGCGTCGATCAAGACGACGAATGGAATGACTGAACAACATATTCTGCCTCAAACAAATAATGCAAGTACACAAACACAATACAACATATACAATGCAAATGCCCCATAACTTGTGCGCAAATGCTTTGGTACTGCAACTTAGATTCATCTGGTACACTCTGACAGCATTGTTGCCCAGTGACGATCACAACCTCTACATGGCACATAA
The DNA here is from genome assembly GCA_027943415.1 of Closterium sp. NIES-67. Classification (NCBI taxonomy): domain Eukaryota; kingdom Viridiplantae; phylum Streptophyta; class Zygnematophyceae; order Desmidiales; family Closteriaceae; genus Closterium; species Closterium sp. NIES-67. Next base: position 39,748 of record BQMB01000005.1, read on the forward strand.
CGATTACACCCGAAACAACCCGAAACATTACAAACAACCACAATAACTCTCACAATAACGCAATGAATAGAATGAGGCATACAGGGAGGTTTTGTGCTAGGGTGCTACACTTTCTATGAGCATGCACCTATCTAGGCTATAACAATATATAAATATATATTGACACACCCCCTAGGCTAGACAAGAGGCAGTTCCTGGCAAGAGACACGCAGCTCAGGGAGGCATTACTAGTCCAATCTCTAAGGCAAGGATCTGAAGACCAGTCAGAAGAGTACAAACTAGACAAGAGCAAACCAGGGTGGCACTACTAGTCTGGCCACTAGAACAGAAGCCACAAGGCCAATCAGGAGAATATAAAAAGAGTAGTCCACAATCAAGGTATAGCAAGCAAGGGGCTACTGGAACTAGACCAAGCTGTACATAGTGCCGCTGATGATCTTTAGGCGCAAGCACCTTAGTAAAGATATCAGTTGTGTTGGCACCAGAGGCCAAGTGAACTACACGGGCCTGGCGTCGTTGTTGTAGCTCGCGCAGGAGGAAGTACCGCAGCTGGATGTGCTTCATTATGCCCTCCAGTCGAGGCTCCTGACATAGGAGGATCCAGGCCATGTTGTTAGCATACAAGACCGGGGCAGAGCAAGGCTTCTCACCTAAGTCTGTGAGCAAGAAATTGAGCCAGCGGAGCTTCAATGCCGCCATGGCACCAGCGTAAATCTCAGCCTCATAGCTAGATTGTGCAACAGGCGACAAGCGGGTGGATCTACACGAGATGGCACCTGCACCAAGGCAAAAGCAGTAGCCCTGGGAGGACCTGAGTGTCTCAGCGTCGTCTGCCCAAGAAGCGTCTGTGTGTCTTGTAAGACCAAGTCGTCCACGTATACAAGGATGTAGAACGGGGTCTGACCCGAATGAATGAGAAGAGAAGGGTCTGCAGACAATGGGAAGAACTGCAGGTCAGCTAACGTAGCATACAGCGTGTCGTGCCACTCACGGGGTGCCTGCCGCAGGCCGTCAATTGGGCACCGGAGGAGCCACTCGGTCCCAGGGCGAAGGTGTCCGTAAAGCTTGGCGGATAGCCTCTAGCCGCACCACTGCTACCCTCGAGACGCTCCACGACAGCACCCCCAGGACAAGCACCCCCAGAACGAGAACCCTCTCTAGCATTGGTGCCACCCCCAGGACCGCCGGGACAAGCCACGATAGTACCCCCAGGACTAGCACCCCTTGAACCAGCACCCCCAGGACCAGCGCCCTCCTCAACGCCCGCACCCCTAGAGCTTGTGGACCCCTGCGGCAGCGGCTGCTGCTGCGGCTACGACGGCGGCTGCTGCTGCGGCAACAACGACGGCTGTTGCTGCGGCAACGGAGGAGGAGACAGCAGAGCAAAGACAGCCATCAAAATCAGAGCCGTATGGCCCCCAGAGTCGGCCGACTCCTCCACCCGGACGACCGACGGAAGGGGAGTGACGTGAGACACACCGGATGGGGCTGGACGGGGGGAAAGAGGAGCAGTGACTACTGGGGGAGTGGGGACCAGGAACATGGGCGGGGTAACTGGGAGACCTCGGTGGGGAAAGCGGGTGTAGAAGGAGACAGACTCGACAAAGGTGACGTCATACGAGTGAAAGAATCGGTGAGACGGCGGGTGCTAAAAGTGCCAGTCAGACGCGTCGAGGGGGGAGCCAAGGAAGACACAACGGACGGTGTGGCCAATGAGCTTTTCCATGCCAGAGGCACAAATGTGAGTGAGGCAGCCCCAGACGTGGAACGCAGATGCATCACCAAGGGGCCCGGTCCAGAGGAGGGTCGGCGAAACCAGCAGCCGCTGGGAGTGTGGCCATATGTTAAGCTGGTGAGCGGCGTAGCGAATAGCGAACGGCCACAGAAAATGTGGTGCACCGGCATGCAACATGGAGATACGAGCCACCTCCATGACCAAACTAATGCATCGCTCAGTAACTCTATCCAGTTGCAGGGAGTCCCGCAGGGTGTACGACTGGGTGATGCCCTCCGCAAACTCGCCGCCACGGTCAGAGTGGAGACGAAACACGGGCAGGCCGCAGTGGACTCGCGCAGCTATGACCCACGGGATAAGATTGTCAGGCACATCAGACTTCCGCTCCAGGGGAAACACCGTGGTGTAGCGCATGTAGTCGTCGATGAGTATAAGAAAGTAACGCTCTCGACGTGGTCTAGGAAAGGGGGCTGGGCACCTTACGTCCAGGTGCAGGGTCTGGAGTGGCACAGTGGTAGGGGGGAGAAAGGAGGAGTGAGGAGCATGGCACAGCCGGCCCTCAACGCAGGGCATGCACGATGGCGCGGTAGAGGGAGGTAGGGCAGGGAGCGATGCAAGGAGACCTAAGACAAGACGTGCTGGGACATGTGACGAGCAAGTGCGGGGTGACCTAGGCCGTGGTGCCACAAAAGCAACAGGTCAGTGAGCGACCAATACGAGCAAGCCGCAGCGACCTGGGAGTGCGTGGCCACCTGGGGGGAAGCTCCCACCGAGGGGGACGCGATGTCAAGCGTAAATAGGCGAGACACCGGGTCCTAGGGGAACGTGGTGAGAGGGGCACCAGTGGCGGCCTTGGTATGTCGTATCCAGGGATTGTAGTAATGACGCCAATGTCCTGAAGACAGCCGACACCAGCTAGGTTCCTAGAGAAAAAGGGGATGTGCAAGCCTGTAAGGGAGCCTGAGGGAACCGCAGGACAGGGAAAGGTGGTGGAGCAACGGGCTACTACCAGACCTGAGTGGGGGTCAGTAAGTGCGACAGAGGCAGTGGCAGCAAGCGGCGTGAGAGTAGTGCGGTCGCGAAAGAAGCAGGTGGACGCATCAATGTCAACAGTGAAAGAGAGCGAGGCGGTAGCGTCAGCCGATGGGGGAAACTAAGGTGGAGCCTAGGCTAAACAAGGCAGGAGGTCCTACGCCTGACGCAGCAGGGGAGCCTAGACCACACACAGGAGACACACCTACACTAGGCAACAAACAGTAATAAGGTCGAGTTACACCAGATTCATCTGCATACATGGCATTCAAAGCAGAGCGAATCTGATCCATATCCATTTCAAAGACCGGCACACGGTGAACGTACCAGGCTGTGCCTGTCAGGAGGGTCTAACGCAGGGCCGAAGCGGAGACAGAACAGGTTTGTCAATGCGACGGTAGCAGCGGGCGGCGGTGTGGCCATACTGAAGCTGGTACTGGTAGGTCACCACACTGGAGCCGCCACCCGACACGGAGTGCGCGACCTGGCACCACGGCCACTACCACCAGAGCCGCCAGGCCACCACGGCAGCGGGGGTCCCCACGATGCTTCTGCTGCTGCTGGTGGGGCTGGGGCTAGTGCTACTGCTGCTGTTGCTCTTGCTCCTTCACCGAGGCATCAGCCTCGGTCCCCTCGTCTGCACCACCATCCCCTTCCCTATCTCCTCCACCTTCGCCACCCCTGCCACCCCTCCCGTCGCCACGCCCCTCGGGCCTGGTGACCCCTACCCTGACAAGAATGCGCTGAGGCCGCCATGACGGTCGCAGCAGCAGGGGCCGTCTCAGCAACATTGGCAGGGACGTCAGAGTAAGTGCACTGGGAGGGAGCACAGCCCTGGAAGATAGGGGCCGCCGCAGTACCGCTGGACTGAGCGATAGTGCGCTGGCGGGTCTCCATCGCGGACAGGGTGGGGACTAAGTCAGTGAGGGTGGGATCAGCAGGGTGGAGGCCAAGGAAGTGGTCGCGAGCAGTGGCGAGGCGGTCAGGAAGGCGCGTGGCAGGAAAGTAGAGGGTAGCGCCGAGGCGGGGAGGCAGTACAAAGAGCTGAGCATTGGTGCTAGCAGCGTGGTAGCTAGCCTCTTGGGCGCGCAGGTGAGTGGCGAGATCAGCGACAGTGGGGAAGGATGCAAGATCAGGGAAGAGAAGGGGGAGAAGGAGACAGCCGGCAGAGGCGGAGGAGGGAGTGAAATGGCGCGCAATGTCGGCATCTAAGTACACTTGCGCAGTCTCTACAGCCTGGTAGCGGTGGCGCTCAGACGGGGTGAGGGCGCGACTGATGGCAAGCTGCGCAACTGCGTCAAAAGCAGCAAAGGCCTCACGCTCAGCGGGTGTGGTGGCATCAGAGAGGGCAGCAGGGGGGTCGGGGCAGGGAATCTTACTGTCGACGTGGACAGCCAGGGACTGGCCATCCTGGCGCTGGCCCCTCAGCGAGCGGCGGAGGTCGATGAGCCATGCCTCAAAGTCGATCGCCCGACCCTCCACGTCCATGCGGAGCACAGCGTCCGCCATCACCACGACTACAACAGCTGACAATCGTAAGAGGAGGAGAGTGCGGTGGAGAGCGGTGGAGAGCAGCGGTGGAGACGGCTGGCGGGAGCGCTGGCGCATAGGGGGAACCAAGGCCGGCGGGTCGATGTGGCACAGCGGCACGGCGGTTCGGTAGCACGGCGGCACGGTGGCACAGCAGCACGGCGGGACGGTGGCGCGGCGTCTCGGCGACACGGCGGTGCGGCGGCTCGGCAGCTCGGCGGCGCGGCAGCTCGGCTGTGCGGCGCGGCGACTCGGCGGCTCGGCGGGAGCTAGGGCTGGCGGCAACTGGGGCCGGCACAGACAGGGGCTGGCGCGGACAGGGGCAGGCGCGAACCGGGGCCGGTGCGGAATGGCAGGGCGTAATACCATCTCAAAATAACGTAATGAGTAGAATGAGGCATACATGGAGGTTTTGTGCTATGGTGCTGTACTCTCTATGAGCTTGCACCTATCTAGCCTACAACAATATATAAATAAATGTTGATAATAAAATATACATACTGAAAGAATTTGACGAGTGGTGCAGGAGACTAAGTATAGAATCTGCAGACACAAGTACTTGAAGTAGAAAGTAATACGGGTAGTACCTCCAGTAATAGCCAGTATCAACAAGTTGTAACACCAAAGTCAGTATTACACCCTTGTGATACTTCAAGACTTGAACAAGGATCTTTGCTGAAATGGTAGACTAGTAAGACAGCGGAACTCTTAGAACTTGTACGTGTTGACCATGTTGGAAACACCTCAAGGACTTAAGCGTTTCTGAAGTATGACCCTACGCTCGAGTAAAGTCGTAACGGGTACGCGAGTCAACGGAGGTTACACGAGGAGATGGACAAAAGAACACGAAAGGACGAACAGGACTCGAAGGGTCGCAACCAGAGGTTGCGACTGATCGTTACAACTGCAAGGGTGGCAACCGAACCGACAATCGAGTTGTTGTGCGACTCGATAACCGTTCCTTCAACTGTATTCTACAACTGCTTTACTTTCCTATTTTCTATATTGCTGTATGCTTGTTTCTTTTAATCAATCACTTGCTCTCACATACTATTGCAAGGGTTCAACTACTCAACTTCCGCTGCACTACTCAAGCATCCTGTACAACTAGGGACTTAGTCTCTGAAAGATCCTAAGGGCTTTTTCTCAGCCCAACATGGTATGAGAGCTGGCCAGAGACCAACCTCCCAGCAACAAAGCTCTATCTACAGTTAACACATCAACAGCTTCATCGATTATAAGTCATGGACAACAAGGGCAAGAAGATCTCTACAGGCTCACCCAGCGCCCAAGACACTCAACCTGGCAACTCTGGACTACACACTTCAGGACTGCAAACCGAGACCGGCGCTGCTCAAGAAACAACAGGAAGAGCACCAGAAATGGTGACCCCATCACCCTCTTCAAGCGTGGACCCGAACCTTATGGAAAGGTTCTTCAGCTTCATGTCGCACTTCGAGCAGCAGCAGCAGACAAGGACACCTGCACATTCAACACAGAGCAACGGAGGAAACATGGGATTAGTGCCAATGAGCCTCGACAACTCATCGTTCGGGCGACACAATCAAGCGCCTACCTTTGCCCCTTATCACTCTTCACCGGGGACGTTCGAGTTCATGCCACCCCGTGCCCAACTAACAGCAGCTGCATCACAACAAACACCAAACGAGATATTGAGTCTCCAGGCGCAGTTTTCACACGTGATCAAACTGCAGACATCCTCACCGTTCAACGGACACGACTTTTTTACCTGGAGCTTCGAGTTCGAGCTGCTGATGGAGGCCGCGCATCTCTTGGGATACTTCAATGGGTCCCTGCCATTTCCAAGCAATGGCACTGCAAAGGAGCAGGAAATATTCACTTATCAGTCGCTGCTGGCGTACACAGTTCTCCTGCGGAACCTGTCACCACAAGAACGACAAAGCATCAGAACGTATCGGAGCTACGGAAACTCCGCGGAGCTCGCATGGCATCACCTCAAGTGTCTCTACCAAGCAAATGACAGCATGACACAAAGCAGACTCATGCAGCAGTTGACAACAATACAAATGAAAACCGCGGAAAAGGCGATGCAGTATACAGTATGAGTCGCTGCCAGACACTCTGCGACCGCCTGCTTCGGTGCGGAGGTACAATCACTGAAGAAAGCTTCGTGACACTTGCCCTCGCCGGGATAGGGCCAGAATGGAGAACCACCCGCTCGCTTCTTCGCGCCCATGGACGAATTTCGGAGATGCACCTCTGCGCCGAGCTTGATGCTGAACAACAAGAGATGGATCTGTTTGAAGAAAGACAACCAAGAAACAAGCATCAACCGTTAGTCTTCTATGCTCAACAAAGAAACGACAACTACAATCGACGTGACAGGCAAAAACGACACGACACAAAAGGACTTACCATCATGCCGCCGTTCTGCCACAACTGTCAGACATCCGGACACTCCAAAGTTAATTGCACACGCCCCCGAGTTTATTGTCCAGTAGACCAACAAGTCGCTTCCACTCAAGAAAGTCCGCCAAGGTGTTCCTCCACATCTGCACAGGGCACACCGAACATCATCAATTGTATGGTACGCATCGACAACTGCGCACCCGGATCACCACCCACTTACGCTCCAGATGAAGAAGAACTGCCGCCACCGCGCTCACAAGGCCTTCACGTCAACCCGACATACGCTGCAGTCGCCAACGCCAAACCCACCGGGCGAAACACCTGGTTCTTGGACAGCTGTTGCGGCCAACACATGTGTTCTTCTGAACGCTTCGTGCAACGAGAGCGACGCCTCAACCGCGATGTCATCATCACCGTCGCCAATAACGAGAACCTGACAACAAACAGAAAAGGAGTGGTTCAGTTGAAGTCCATGGAGACAAATGTCATACTGCAACTCAACAATGTTCTAATCATCGACAACGTGAGATACAATCTGCTAAGAGTCTGGCCGGAACGCACAAACAGCGAGGGGTCAGTAGAGGACGGAAAGAACTGCAGGTCTGCTATTGTGGCACGCAGCGTGTCATGCCACTCGTGAGGAGCCTGGCGCAGGCCATAGACCGGGCGCCTGAGAAGCCACTGGGTCCCAGGGGGGAAGGTACCAGTAAAGCCTTGTGGTCGGCGCAGGTAGACCTGCTCGTGTAGACTGCCCTGAAGAAAGGCAGTAGAGAAGTCGAGGAAGTGCAGCTCGTAGTCGCGCTGTGCTGCTACGTGTAGCAGCGCCCGAAGAGTAGTCATCTTTGGGGTCGGGGCGAAAGTCTGGAAGAAGTCTACGCCCTTGCGATGGCTGAAGCCTCTGGCCACGTAGAGCGCCTTGAAGGCAGGCGGCTCTCCAGGGGGGCGCTTCACCTTGAAGAGCCACCGACCATCGACTACGTTCACCCCAGGCGGGGGAACTGCGTCGACGTAAGTGCCGGTGGACCTCCAAGATGCCATCTCCTGCTCCATGGCAGCTATCCACTGAGAGGCCCAAGGTCCCAAGGTGGCCTCAGCGTAGGTGCGAGGGGTCGGGATGTCGAAGGCGTCTGGGTCACCCTCTGGGACTAGGAGCATGGAGCAGAGATGGGGAGCGGTCTCAGAAAGGAAAGCGAGCTCGTACTGGCGGTACTCCAGGACGTCACTGCTAAGGGCAGGTGCACCCCCGACGGTCGGAGGACGGGCAGGGTCGGAGACCAGAGCGGTAGCGTAGTCAAGGCGGCGGGTGGAGGCGAAGTCAGCGACAGCAGCGACAAGCGCGTTAAGGTGCGAGACAGGAACAGACGGGTCTATAACAAGAGAGGCAAGGACCCGAGGGACAAGGGAACGAGAGGCACGGAGGTAGTCAGACAGCGGGGGAGGTGCAACAACTAGCGACGAGGGAGGAGGCGAGGGGAGGAGGGGAGGTCGAGACGAGTGGGAACGGAGCAACATAGGGTGGGAGCGCAGGACAGGAGAGACGGGACGAGCACGGGAGGGACGACGAGACCAAACGTGGGACGGAGGTGTAGGGTCAGGAGACAGCGGAGGGGACACAAGAGGGGAACGAGGAGGAAGACGGACCGGAGAAGATTCCGGGGGCGGGAACACAGGGCTGTAGACAGGAAGAGGAGAAGGTGGACGTGGAGACACCGGCGAGCGATCAGGAGAGGGAAGGCCAAGCAGGCGAAGAGCGGAGACCGGCTGCGACGGCTGCGGCGGCTGCTGCGACAGCCGGGTCTCGACCCGCGGACCGGCAGGGGCACGACGACCGCTGGGAGAACACTCAATGACAGCACCCCCAGAACCAACACCCCCAGAGCGAGAACTCCCTCCAGCACCAGCAGCACCCCCAAGCTCGTGGGAGCCGACCACGCCAGGGGCAGTAGGACTAGCACCCTCCTCAACACCAGGACGGCGGTGGCGGCGGCGACAGCGGCGACAACGACGGTGACGGCGACTGCGACAACGGAGGGGGGGACACCAGGGGGGGGGGGCGTGGCACAGACGGGCCGAGGGGACCACCAGAGTCAGCAGACTCCTCAACGGGGACAACCGACGGGAGGGGAGTGACATGGGAGACACAATACGGGGCAGGACGAGGCGGGAGGGGAGCAGGGACTACCGGGGGAGAGGGAGCAAGGAACAGGGGGGGGGAAACCGGGAGACCTCGGTGAGGGAAGCGACGGAAGGAGATTGACTCGTCAAAGGTGACGTCACGAGAGTGAAGGAAGCGGTGAGACGGCGGGTGGTAGAAGAGCCAGTCGGACGAGTCTAGGGGGAAACCGAGGAAGGCACAGGGGACAGTGCGGGCAGTAAGCTTGTCCGTGCCGGAGGCACAAACGTGAGCAAGGCACCCCCAGACATGGAACGTAGACGCGTCACCAGGGGACCCCGTCCAAAGGAGGGTCGGCAAAACTTGCGGCCGCTGGGAGCGTGGCCACAGGTTAGGCTGGTGAGCAGCGTAGCGAACAGCGAACGGCCACAGAAAATGGGGGGCATCAGCGTGAATCATGGAGGTACGAGCAACCTCCATGACCAAGCCGATGCGGCTTTCAGCAACCCCATTCTGCTGTGGCGAGTCCGGCAAGGTGTACGACTGGGTGATGCCCTCCGCACGACAGAACTGTCCAAGCCAACCAGAGGTGAACTCGCCTCCACGGTCGGAGTGGAGACGCAGCACAGGGAGACCGCGGTGAAGACACGCAGCTACAACCCATGGGAGAAGAACGTCGGGCACGTCGGCCTTCCGCTCCAGGGGAAACACCGTGGTGTAGCGCGTGTAGTCGTCGACGAGCACAAGAAAGTAGCGCTCACCACGCGGTTCGGGGACGGGGGCTGGGCCCCAAACGTCCAGGTGCAGGGTTTGAAGGGTAGCAGTAGCAGGGCGAAGCGAGGAGGAGTGAGGGGCACGGCGGAGCCGGCCCTCGACGCAAGGTGTGCATGGTGGCGCAGGCGAGGGGGGAAGTGCGGGGAGCGACTCGGGGAGGCCTAAGACAAGACTGTGCTGAGACATGTGACGCGGGCGCGGGAGAGCAGGGTGACCTAAGCGGTGGTGCCACAGAAGGGACGGGTGTGTGAGGGATCGACACGAGCACGCTGCAGCGATTTGGGAGGACGCACCAACCGGAAGGAAGCGGTGTCAAGGGTAAACAGCCCGGACACCGGGTCCCGGGGGAACGTCGCAAGGGGGGAACCTGAGACACCCCCGGTACAGACAGCGAACCGCTCGTGCCCAGGGAACGTAGTGGTGACGACGAGGTCCTGAGGACGGCCGACACCAACCAGAATCCTAGAGAACGAGGGAACGTGGAGGCCTGTAAGAGAGCTGGAGGGAACGGCTGGACAGGGAAGGGAAGTGGAGCTGCGAGCGACGACAGGTCCCGCGGAGGGGTCAGCGAGAGCGACAACAGCAGGCGCAGCAAGCGGCGTGAGCATGGAGCGATCGCGGAAGAAACAGGTAGAAGCACCGGAGTCGAGAGTGAAGGACAGTGAGGCACTAGCGGAGGCCGGGAATGATGCCGGTGCAGGAACTCGGCTAGGCAAACGAGGCAGTCCTACGCCTGACGCAGCAGGGGAGGCTAAGCTACACAAGGGTGCTACGCCTAAACTAGAGTACACAGGGTAATAAGATCCAGCAACACTAGAAGTGTCAGCATACAAGGCATGCAAAGCAGCACCTATCTGATCCATATCTAACTCAAAGATCGGCACGCCTTGGCGAAGCAGGCTGTGCTAGTCTGGGAGGTCCGGGGCCGGGCCAAAGCGACGACGAAAGAGATCGTCGAGGCGGCGGAAACAGCGGGCGGCAGCACAGAGTGCCGCGGGGAGGCCCGGTCTGAAGCTGGTATTGGTAGGTCACACCATCAGAGCTGCCGGTAGACGCCAAGCTGCGCGGGCCGCCACCACGGCCACCACCCACAGAGGTGCCGGGCCAACCCGGGGGGAGACGAGCCCACGGCTGGGGCTGGGACAGCTGCGGGGACGACTGCGTCTTCTTCGATGGCTGCTGCGGCTGCTCCTGCTGCTGAGGCGACGGCTGCTGCTCCTGACTAGCTGCGGCAGTCCCTCAGTAGAACCACTGTCTCCGGCACCACCACCACTACCACCAGCTCCACCACCACGCCCTCCCTGGCGGCCATGACTGGCGCGACGCGGGCGCTGCTGCGAGTGCACGGCAGCGGCAGTCTCGGTCAGAGGGGTCGCAGTGGCGACCGCAGCCGAAACATCAGTAAACGTGCACTGGGAGGGGGCACAGCCGTGAAAGATAGAGACTGCCGGTGCACCGCTCGACTGAGCGATAGTGCGCTGGCGAGTCTCGATCTCAGTCAGGGTTGTCAGGGTGAGGTCACCGGGGTGCTGGCTAAGGATGTGGTCACGTGCACTAGCAAGGCGGTCAGGCAGGCGCATAGCGATAAAGTAGAGGGTCATGCAGAAGGGGGGAGGGAGTGCAGTGAGCTGGGCAGCAGTGCTAGCAGTGCGGTAGCGAGACTCGAGGGCGCGCAGGTGTATGGCAAGATCAGCAACATTCGGGAAGGAAGCAAGGTCTAGGAAAAGCATAGAAAAGAGCAGGCGGCCTGCAGTAGCGGAGGCAGGCGTGGAATAGCGAGCAACTACAGCATCTAGGTAAGCGAAACGCGAACGCTCAGGCACAGGGAGAGCGTAACTAATAGCGACCTGAGCAACTGCATCGCGAAAGTCTCAGATTGCACATGCAAGTGCAGCAGCAGAGAAAACCTCACGCTCAGTAGAGTTGGGGTCAGCAGGGAGGGGAGCTTGTGCAGGGGGGCGGGGGAGCAAGCCATCAACCTGGACAACCAAGGAGTGGCCATCCTGACGCTGACCTGTGAGGTGACGGCGGAGATCGGATTGCCTGGCGGCGAAGTCAACTGTGTGCCCCTCCGCGTCCAGGCGGAGGACGAAGTCAGCCATCGTGCAGAATCAGCGACACAAGGACACAGCAGCACAGCTCCACAGGACAGCGACAAGACGCTCCAGCGCGGCAAGCAGACGACACAAGCCGCACGAGCCGGGCGGGCACGGGGAGTTGCGGGCCGCAGGAGCCGGGCAGGCGTGTCGGGGCCAGGCAGGCAGTAGGAGAGGCCGGGCGGGCGTTGTGGAAAGGGCCGGGCGGGCGCTGTGGAAAGGGCCGAGCGGGCACTAGGAGGGGCCGAGGGGGCGCTAGGTGGGTCCGGGCGGGCGCTAGGTGGGGCCGAGTGGGTGCTAGGTGGGGCCGGGCGAGCGCTAGGTGGGGCCGGGCGGGCACTAGGTGGGGCCGAGCGGGCGCTAGTAGGGGCCGGACTAGCGCTAGAAGGGGCCGGGCGGGCACTAGGAGGGGCCGGGCAGGCGCTAGGAGGGGCCGGGCGGGCGCTAGGAGGGGCCGGCGTGCGCAGCAGACCAGGGGCCCGGCGGGCGCTAGGGGGGGTCAAGAGGGCGCGGTGGGGCCAGGCGGACACGGTGGGGCTAGGCGAGCGCGGCGGGGCCAGGCGGGCGCGTTGGGGCCAGGCGGGCGCGACAGGGCCAGGCGGGCGCGGTGGGGCCAGGCGGGCGCGACAATGGCCAGGAGAACGCTACGGGGGCCGGGAGGGCGCGTCGGGGGCCAGGGGGGCGCTACAGGGCTAGGAGGGCGCAACGGGGGCCAGGAGGGCGCGACGGGAGCTAGGAGGGCACGACGGGGCCAGGAGGGCGCGACGGGGCCTGGAGGGCGCGACGGGGGTCAGGAGGGCACTACGGAGCCAGGAGGGCACGACGGGGGCCAGGAGGGCGCTACGAGGCCAGGCGGGCGCGACGGGGCCAGGAGGGCGCGACAGGGCCTGGAGGGCGCGACAGGGGCCAGGAGGGCACAACGGGGCCAGGAGGGCGCTAAGGGGCGGGCGCTAAGGGGCGGGCGGGCGCTGCAGGCCAAGCGGGCGCTAAGGGCCGGGCCGGGCTAGGTAGGTAGGGGGAGGCGAGTGGCTAGGGCGCGGGTGGAAGCGGGTGGGTGGACCTAACCTACTCGGTACCATGTTAGAGTACGAGAATGTTTGACTAGTGTGAGAAACCTAGAACATATATCTGTTGCGGTTGTACTCACTAGAAGCACACACCTAGGCTAGCCTATAACTTCTACATGCAACATATGTATAAGTTGACACTAGGGACTTAGTCTCTGAAAGATCCTAAGGGCTTTTTCTTAGCCCATAAGACCAGAATTTACTGAAGAACAAGTTGAAAATTGAAGTCATAAAAGCTACTTTTATATCTGCTAGAAGTACCTATTCGGGAATGTAACTGTTCAAAACTTTTTGCGCTATGCGCTCTGTTGGGCTGAGAAATGCCCTTAGGATCTTTTCAGAGACTAAGTCCCAGTTGAAGATTAAGACTTGAGTAGTGCAGCGGAAGTTGAGGCAGTTGAACCCTTGTACTAGTATATGAGAACAAGTGAATGATTAAAGAAACAAGCATACAGCAATATATAGAAGATAAGAAAGCAGTTGTAGAGTACAGTTACAGGAACGGTTTATCGAGTCGCACAGCGACTCGATTGCCGCTTCGGTTACCATCCGTGATGTTGTAACGGTCAGTCGCAACCTCCAGTTGCGACCTTTCGAGTCTTTTCGCATTCTTTGTCCGACCCCTCATGTAACCTCCGTTGACTTGCGTGCTCCCCTGTAGTCTTCCTCGAGTGCAGTGTTACACTTCAGAAACGCTTAAGTCCTTTGAGATATTTCCAACACTCCCCTTCGTTTCTGGAGTGCTGACTTGTTCAGGTCCGGTGACGTTTGTTTGCCCGGTCAGGAGCATGCAGTAGTCGAATTTTGCTTTCGCCAATTTCTTCGTCAGATAATCTGCGGCCATTTCTGTCGTCGGGCAGTAACTGAGTTGAAGTCTCCCCTTCGCGATTTCATCCTTGACGAAGAAGTACCGCAGGGCGATGTGCTTAGTTCGGTTGGCGAAGCCGTCCTTGTTCGCGATTTTGATCGCAGATTGGTTGTCGCAGAGGAGTGAGAAGGCGGGCAGGGTCGCAATCTTCGCTTCCTCGAGTAACTCTCGTAGGTAGAGTCCTTCCTTGGTCGCAGTACAGAGGGCGATATATTCTGCTTCAGCCGAGGATAGTGCGATTAACTCCTGCTTGCTCGACTGCCAGGAGATAGTTCCGATAGGTTCTAGTCGGTAGATGTAGCCCGTCCTAGATCGTCGATTTTCCCTGTCTCCCGCGTGGTCGGCGTCGACGTATCCGAGTAGTCGTACGGATGGTGTTGTTGCCTTGCTATAGGTGAGCCCGATCGCCGGCGTGGAGACGAAGTAGAGTAGCGCCCGATTGAGCTCTTCGAGATCTTCCTGTTCCGGCTGCTTCAGATGCGTCGCCAATTGACTCGCACTATAGGACAGGTCGGGTCGGCAGGTTACTGCTGCGAATAGTAGGCAGCCGAGCTTCTGTTGATACTCCTGGATTTGCTTCGCGGGGAGTTTTGCGGAGGCGCTGTTGTTGTTCCCGTAGCGGTAGGGAGTTGGGACCGCAGTCGGTGTTAGACCGAATTTCTTCGCGACGGTGCCTGAGTACTTTCCAGCGTGTAGGTAGAACGCCGTGTCGTCTTCACCGCCATTCAGTCCTAGGTACTGAGTAACTTCGTCGGACACCGTAAGTGTTAAGTCTTCTTTCAACTCCCCTTCGAACCAGGTGGCGATGTCGGTAGTGGAGCCGATGTAGAGCAGGTCGTCGACGTAGACGATGAGTAGGACATACTCTCTTCCCTTCTGTAGTCGGTACATCCCTTGGTCATGCGGCAGTTGTAGGAATCCGATTTTTGCGAGACGGCCGTGAAGGTGCTGCTGCCAGAGCCGCGGGGCTTGCTTGATCCCGTATAGGGATTTTGTCAGTCGGCATACTTTCGTGGGGTCGTCGATGAATCCGTGGGGTTGTTCGACGAAAATCTCAGCGTCCACAGGTGCGTATAGGAACGCATTGGCGACGTCGATTTGGCGTAGTGGTAGTGTCTTCGTGGCCGCGACGGCGAGTAGGATGCGTAATGAGGTGTGACGGGAGACTGGAGCGAAGGTTTCTGTGTAGTCAGTTCCGTATCGTTGATCGAAGCCTCGTACGACCCATCGAGCTTTGAATCGTTCGATGGAGCCGTCTGAGTTGGTCTTGATGCGGTACACCCATTTCCCCGAGAGGACATTCTTCCCGTTGATGCTTGTTGCAGGTACCAGTTTCCATGTTTCTCGGTCTTGCAGAGCCTTTAACTCCTTTTCCATCGCTTCTTTCCATTTTGCCTTATGTTCCCCCCCCAGAGCCTGCGACAAGGTCGAAGGCTCACGCGGAGAAGGCGGCGGCGGATGCTGGACGGAGACCCAGAGGCCTAGAATCTGCAGTCCCGTGGGTGTGTGTCGAGGGGAATTTTCATTCCCGGAATAAGCTGCTTCGTCACCGTCTTCTGGGTCAGGTGAGAAGTTGGGACCGATGCGTTCTGAAACATTTGTGTCAACTGGGTGGGGTGTAATGTAACCTTGGTCAGCGAAGTGGTAGAAGGTGTCGAGGTTGTTACTATCGAGAGGATTGTCGTCGTCGAGTGGAACAGATACGGAACAGAAGGGGAGTGGTCCGGCAGTTTCCGAGGCTCCAGGTACGTCTTCTTTTGCCGCGTCAGCTTCGGCAGCACGATCGGCGAAGGAACGAAGTCCCGAGAAGCCGTCGGTGGGGTCTTGTGTGTTGGCGATGTTGTCCAGGTAATGCTGCAGCGTCAGTCGCTCGTAGAAGATAACATCACGTGATGCCACCGTATTTTTGTCTTGTATGTCGAGAATTTTCCACGCGTGAAAATGTTTGGCGATGCCGAGGTGTAGTCCCCACCGAGCTCGTTGTGTGAAGCGTCCTGCTCGGGCTGTGTGGGGTCTGTACTGTACCATGCAGCCGAAAACTCGGAGTAATTTTGTGCTGCCCCTTTTTCTTGTCCACAACAGGTGCGGTGATGCGTTGTTGGGAAGCGATGACGAGGACAACAGGTTGTGCAGGTGAACTGCATGTGTCATCGCGTCTGGCCACAGTGTGGTGGGCAGCCTCATCCCCAGAAGCAGTTTTCGCATCGTCGTCTGCAAGGTCCGATTCATGCGTTCTGCGACCCCCTGCTGTTGGTGAGCATAGGGCAGGGACACCAAGCGTCTGATTCCTCTTTCCGCCAGATAGGTCCTGAAGCGTTGTGACTGGTATTCCAGTGCACCGTCTGACTGGAAGCTCTTGAGTTTGAGTCCCGATTCTCGTTCGGCGATGGGAAGCCATGTTGTGAAGGCTTCGAAAGCTTGATCGCGCGTCTTGAGATTGAAGTGCCAGACGTATCTGGTTGCTGCGTCGATGAACGTGATGACGTAGTTGAAGTCGGCTTCGGTGTCTTCTCGAGGCATGTTTAAAATATCGCTGTAAACTTTTTCCATCGGAGCGTATGCAGGTGCGCTTGGGTTGTGATGGGATGAAAAAGGCTGATGAGGAAGATCTGCTTCGGGGCACGTGAAGCACCGTGCTTGTGGTCGTCGAAGTTCTTGGCCGTTCGTCGTTAGTAGGGCGTTGCGTTCTAACACTTCTGCCTGGATGGTTTGTAGTATCGTGCTGTTTGCAGGGTGCCCGAGGCGTTGGTGCCATATGTCGTCGGAAGCGCGATGACCGGGTGAGCGGTGGTATATGTCGGCGCTGGAGAAGAACGCGAGGACTGTGGCGGGACTGCGACAGGCTTCTCGTGTGACAGGCATAAGCTGGTCTGCTTCGGTTGGCGGTCCTCGGATCGCTGGTGGTGGGACTCGGCTGGGTCCTGCTGCTGGTACTGCAGGTGATGGTTTGGTTGGGATACTTGCGGGTACTTGTCTTTCTTGTCTGATGACTGCGAATGCTCGTGTTCTTTCTGCTGCAGGTATGGTGTTGGAGTGCCAGAATCCGTCACTGTCGAAGTCGGGATCAAGATCCGGCGGGTGTGTCCATGCGGCGAACGATACGATGCCGTCGCTGTTGGCAGTGCCGCGGTCGGGGACGAAGTCCAACACGAAGACGCCGGACTTCAGGAGGGCACGGCCTATGAAGAGACCGCCCTTCCCGTGGTAAAGTCGAAACTCGTTGGAGTAAGAGTCGCACTCCAGGTGAATCCCCTTGGCCATTAGTTGGCTTACGCTTAGTAGATTGTATCCCAGGTTGTCGACAATGAGGACTTTGTTGAGCTGAAGTATGACGTTCGTCTCCATGGATTGTAACTGAACCACGCCTTGTCTGTTTGTCTTCAGGTTTTTGTTGTTGGCGACGGTGATGATGACGTCGCGGTTGAGGCGTTTCTCCTGTTGCACGAAGCGTCCCGAAGAGCACATGTGTTGACCGCAGCAGCTGTCCAAGAACCAGGTGTTTCGCCCGGTGGGTTCGGCGTTGGCGACCGCAGCATATGTTGGATTGACTTGAAGTCCTTGTGAGCGCGGTGGTGGGAGCTCCTCTTCGTCTGGTGCGTAAGTGGGTGGTGATCCGGGTGTGCAGTTGTCGATGTGTACCATGCAGTTAATAATGTTTGGTGTCTGTTGTGCAGATGTTGAAGAGCGCCTTGGAGGACTTTCTTGAGTGGAAGCGACTTGTGGGTCTACTGGGCGATAAACGCGAGGGCGTGTGCAGTTGACCTTGGAGTGCCCGGAAATCTGGCAGTTGTGGCAGAACGGTGGTACGAAAGTAAGTCCTCTGTTGTCGCGTTGATCTTGCGTGCCGCGTCGATTGTAGTTGTTGTCGTTCCTTCGTTGAGTGTAGAAGACTAACTGCTGCTGCTTCCTTGGTTGTCTTTCTTCGAACAGGTCCATCTCCTGTTGTTCAGCGTGAAGCTCGGCGCAGAGGTGCATCTCCGAAATCCTTCCGTGGCGCGAAGAAGCGATCGTGTGGTTCTCCATTCTGGCCCGAGCCCCGCGAGGACAAGCGTCACAAAGCTCTCTTCAGTGATTGTTCCTCCGCACCGAAGCAGGCGGTCGCGGAGGGTCTGGCAGCGACTCATATACTGCATCGCCTTTTCTCCGGTCTTCATCTGTATTGTTGTCAATTGTTGCATGAGTCTGCTTTGTGTCACGCTGTCGTTTGCTTGATAGAGGCACTTGAGGTGATGCCATGCGAGTTCTGCGGAGTTGCCATAGCTCCTGTATGTTCTGATGCTCTGCTGTTCTTGTGGTGACAGATTTCTCAGGAGAACTGTATACGCCAGCAGCGACTGATACGTGAAGATTTCTTGCTCCTTTCCAGTGCCGTTGCTTGGGAATGGCAGGGACCCGTTGAAGTATCCCAGGAGATGCGCAGCCTCCATCAGCAGCTCGAACTCGAAACTCCAGGTAAAGAAATCGTGTCCGTTGAATGGTGAGGATGCCTGCAGTTTAATCACGTGTGAGAACTGCGCCTGGAGGCTTAAAATCTCGTTTGGTGTCTGTTGTGATGCAGCTGCTGTTGGTTGGGCACGGGGCGGCATGAACTCGAACGTCCCTGGTGAAGAGTGATAAGGCGCAAAGGTAGGCGCTTGATTGTGTCGCCCGAATGATGAATTGTCGAGGCTCATCGGCGCTAATCCCATGTTTCCTCCATTGCTCTGTGTTGAATGTGCAGGTGTCCTTGTCTGCTGCTGCTGGTCGAAGTGCGACATGAAGCTGAAGAACCTTTCCATAAGGTTGGGGTCCACGCTTGAAGAGGGTGATGGAGTTACCATCTCTGGTGCTCTTCCTGATGTTTCTTGAGCAGTCCCGGTCTCTGTCTGCAGTCCTGAGGCGTGCAGTCCAGAGTTGCCGTGTTGAGTTTCTTGGCCGCTAGGTGAGCCCGTAGAGATTTTCTTGCCCTTGCTGTCCATGTCTTGTAATCAATGAAGTCGTTGAATTGAGTTGAGTTGCAGGTTGTTGATAGAGCGCAGTTGCTGGGAGTTTGGTCTCTGACTAGCTCTCATACCATGTTGGGCTGAGAAATGCCCTTAGAATCTTTTCAGAGACCAAGTCCCAGTTGAAGATTAAGACTTGAGTAGTGCAGTGGAAGTTGAGGCAGTTGAACCCTTGTACTAGTATATGAGAACAAGTGATTGATTAAAGAAACAAGCATACAGCAATATATAGAAGATAAGAAAGCAGTTGTAGAGTACAGTTACCGGTACAGGAACGGTTTATCGAGTCGCACAGCGACTCGATTGCCGCTTCGGTTACCATCCGTGATGTTGTAACGGTCAGTCGCAACCTCCAGTTGCGACCTTTCGAGTCTTTTCGCATTCTTTGTCCGACCCCTCATGTAACCTCCGTTGACTCGCGTGCTCCCCTGTAGTCTTCCTTGAGTGCAGTGTTACACTTCAGAAACGCTTGAGTCATTTGAGATATTTCCAACACGCTCTAACCGCTACTGAAAAGAGCGCGACTGTTCACGTAACTGAAACGGCCTCCTGACGTAATCATCCAGACGAGCGCTATTTGCTGACGTTATTCTACGGATGCTAACTACAATGTAACTCGACAATATCAATCGGAACTACTTGCAGAAATGCTTAAGTACGATTTTATAACAGCACATACAAGCACAGAACGGACATCATTCCATCATACCAAGCAAAGCTGACACACACATGAGCATGCAAGGGGATGCAAACGCAATCAGAGAAAGCACTGGCATGACCAAAAGCTAATCATGCACAAATACTTAAAACTACTCCAAACCATCTTAAAACTAGCACACCCCTAAAACACCTTCCTCCCTCCCCCCCACCTCTATCTTTCCTATCCCCTTCCCCCTCCTCCAGCTCCTCACCTCGAATGGGGCCTGCATAAAAAAGTGGGAGCAAAGAAAATAGCTACTATGAGTAATGCCTAAATTGTGTGTTATTTGGCAACCCAAAATTACTATGAGTGGGTTGCCAAATTTGGGTTGCCAAATTAATTTGGGTCACACACTCGTGTGAGGCCTACAAACAGGCCCCCAAATTGCAGACTTTTTACTCTGATTCAGACTTTTTTCAGACTTTTTTTGGGGGTGTACTCTGATTGGGAAGACTTTTTTTGGTTCTAGACTCTGATTTTTCAGAGAAGATTTATGTACCTACGCTGATTTTTCAGACTTTCTCTACTAGTGTACTCTGATGCCTCAACTTTGTATGGAGGAAGGAGTCTGGTTTGTGTAATACCGGAGGAGCAAGATACCTGTGAGGGACGCTGATTGGCCCTTAGCCAAAATCAGAGCGCGATGCTTGCGGGGGGCTTTGTGAGGGCGGTTACCGGCCCTTGACCAAAATCAAAGGACAGTGCGTAATGGGGGCTGTGTGAGGGAGCTGACTGGCCCTTCACCAAAATCACCTCCCACTTCGTGCAGGGTGCGAGTGTGAGGGGCCGATTGGCCCTTCAAAAAAAAATACCGATGTTTGCTGTGGGTTGTGTGTGCGAGGGGGAGGGCGCCCATTGGCCCTTCACGAAATAGCCACGTGGATGGCGCGATTTCCCTCCCTCCCTGCAATTTTACTTAGCCCGCCCCCCGATTCCTTTCCGCCCGCCCCATTTGCGCTGGCGCGGGGCCGGGTCGAGGGTGACGCGGAATTCTGTGTGCTGTCGCCAGCACACAGATAGCAAGAGCACGCAAGTAGAGAAAGCCCCTGTATAAGGGAAGGAGAAAACAGACATACAGAACACCAGTTTTATAATCAGCGTAAAAATGAATGGTAACTCTGAATAATCAGACAAAAAATCTCTTGTTACTCTGATTTTTCAGACTTTTTTTAAGGGGCGACTCTGATGACCATACCAAGGGATGACAAGCAAGTCTGATGAATCAGACAGCCCCAAAACCAATTTGGGGGCCTGCCTACAAACGAGTGAAATAGCATAGATGCAATACATTGTGCAAGGAAGATGAGAAGCATGCAAGCTGAATGCAAGGAAGTAAGGACACATGTAAGGCAGGAGGGAAGAGACAATTTATGAGAGGAAGAAAGGCAATCCAACCAAAATATTTGTCACAATGGGGAATGGTGCAACTGAAACGCTCACTCACTTTCTTCCTTTCTGCGTTCCTCCTCTTTCTCCTCTTCCCCCTCCAATACACATCGCTGTTGCACGTAGATCTCACACTGTCAACGCACATGGCACCAGTAAGCACACCTCTAGCAAGCACGGCGCGACGGAGCCTAGCGCTAGCAAGGAGCTCAACAGCCAAGGAAAAGGCTAGCGACATCATAGCAAGAGATTATCAGCAACAAAGCAACATGCTACCAACAACCTAGCAAAAGCCTAGGAACAGCCTGAGAGCCTAGCGCTAGCAAAGATGCGCATGAACCTACCACGCATGGTGCAGAGTCCTAGCGCGCCAGGGGCGCACGGGGAGATGCAGTCAAGTAGCGTGCGAGCAACAACCTAGCAAAAGCCTAGCGAACAGCCAAGCAAAAGCTTAGCAGCGGCCTAGGACAAACCTAGCTGGGTCCTAGAATCTGACTAGAATTAAATAAGCTACCTAGGCAATACAAGGTGAAGGAGAGTACGAAAGACGGACAAGGACTATGAGATATATATGAGTGAGGGAGTGTCAAAGCAGTTAAACAAGAGAAGGCAATGCAAAAGGATAGTTAAGGACACTCTCCTCCTTCGGTAGCACTCGAATTTTCATGCCCATTGTAGCAGCAATGATTTCGCCCCTCGCCAGCAAGCACTAGGCAATCGTGCACGATGCCAGTGCGCATCGGGCCAGCGTGCACGGCACCAGCGTCAGCGCCCATACGCACGGTGCCAGCGCCCGCGGCCACGGCGCCAGTGCCAGCGCGTGCACGGAACCAGCACCCGCGCTAGCGGCCGCGCGCACCACACAAGCGCCACCACCAGCGTGCACGGCGACAGCGCCAGCGCCAGCACTTACGGCGCCAGTGCGAGCGCCCGTGCGCACACGACACCAGCACGCCGTGTGCGCACCAGCCCGTGCGCACACGGCACCAGCGCATCGGGCCAGCACGCACGGCGCCAGCGCGAGCGCCCATGCGCACGGCACCAGCACCCGCGGCCACGGCGCCAGTGCCAGCGCCAGCACTTACAGCGCCAGTGGGAGCTCCTGTGCACACACGGCGCCAGCGCCAGCACCCGCGCACACCGTGCCAGCGCCACCACCAGCGCCAGCGCATGGCGACAGCGCCAGCCCTCACGACACCAGTGCCGGCACCCGCGGGCACGGCGCCAGAGCCAGCGCACGCACGGGGACAGCGCGAGCACCCGTGCGCACGGCGCCAACGCCAGCACCAGTGCCGGAGCGCATCGGGCCAGCGCGCACGGCGCCAGCGTGAGCGCCCACATGCATGGCGCCAGCACCAGCACCAGCGCCGGCGCCTGCGCGCATGGCGCCAGCGCCAGCACCCGCGCGCACGGCGCCAGCACCAGCACCAGCACCGGCGCCAGCACCAGCACCAGCACCGGCACCAGCGTGCACGGCGTCAGCGCCAGCGCGCATGGCTTTAGCGCCAGCACCGGCGCCCACGTGCACCGCGCCAGCGCCAGCGCGCACGGCCCTAGTTGGAACTATGGGGGACTCGGAGTTATTGTTGGATAGGAGCTATGGGGTACTTGGAGATGAGGTTGGCTTGGAGCCATGGGGGACGGGGAGCAATTGTTGGCTAGGAGCTATGGGGGACTTGGAAATATGGTTGGCTTGGAGTCCACAGGGGACTTGGAGATAGGACTGGCTTGGAGCCACGGGGGATCTGGAAGAAGTGTCGAACAAGAGTTCACCAAAACCCTAGTGCGGTTGGTCAGCGGTCACCTAACTCCAGCTCAGCTCAACACATCTCTCATTCAACACACCAAAATGTACAAACATTATTACATCATAGGTAGGTTGCAGTATATATTATAGGATATCTTGCAATTGTGCAACTTTGGCTCCCTCTTGCGATTTGTTTTGTATGGTTTAACATCATTTGGAATCGGAATATCTTGAAAAAAAGACCTTTAAATCATACTATCCATCATTGGATATTACAACGCATAATATGCATAATGGTAAAATATATCTCACAAATGGTCTTCTAAATCTCACATCTTTTTATCTCTCTAATGTTCTAATCTCACGGTTGTACCATCACTAAAGTATTGGAAATGTGTTGTTGATATCATACTGATTTTATCACACACCATATGCTAATAAAAGTAGCATAACATTCTACGCAACCCTTTCGACGTAAAGTCGAGTTTTGTTTTTCTTCAATAAATTTCCCTTATCTATATCGTAAACCCCCCACATGTCCTATGCACTTATTCCAGCTAATCTAGATCACACAAGTACACTCACGACATTTCTGTTACTGTAGGCTAACTATGAGCAAACTAAAGAGCATGCACCACAATGTAGAAACCCTGTTATGCATGTGTCTGTTAATCCATTCTCTTATGGTATCATCACTAGGTTAGGTCCTAGCCTCCGCGCTTCTGCACTAGAAACTCCCCGCTCCCCTCCCGCCCTAGCCTACGCCCTAGACTGCGCCCTGTCCTAGCCTGTGCCCTAGCCCTAGCCCTAGCTCCTCGTGCTGCCCTCTGCTGCCCGCTGCTCGCGCTCCGCACTGCGCGCGGCCCGTTGCGCTCGAGCCAGCGCGCTGCCCACTGCTCGTCGTTCCCACTGCCCGCTAGCCGCCAGCTGCCGCTCGTGCTGGCCGCTACGCACTGCCCGCCGCTCGCCGCCTACGCACGCCGCCCGCCAGCTCGCAGCCCGCAGCTCGCCGCCCGCCACCTGCCTGCTCGTTCTCCGCCCACTGCCTGCCCGCTCGCCCGCCGCCAGCCAGCTCGCCGCCCGCTGCCTGCCCGCTAGCGCGCCGCCAGCCTGCTCGCCTCCCGCTGCTCGCAGCCTGCCGCCAGCTAACTCGCCACCCCCTGCCTACCCGCTCGCGCACCGCCAGCCAGCTCGCCGCCCGCTCCTCGCCGCCCCGATGCCTGCCTGCTCGCATGCCGCTAACCAGCCGCTGCCGCAACCGCCGAAACAGCCGCCGCCACCGCTGCACCCGCGGCCCCAGCTGCCCGCCCCGCAGCCGCAGCTGCCGGGACCCCACTGCAGCCATGGCCAGTAGCGCCACTGTCAATGTTACCACAGCTTGCCACTCGTCGCCAGGTGCCGGATCTGCCGCCGGACCTGCTGACGGCCCTTTTGCTGGACCTGCCACCGGCTCTACCATTGCCGCTGCTGTCGGATCTGCTGCTGTCGGCCGCCCCTGCCAGCATCAGCCCCTGTTCAAGTACGTCTGACACCTAGTTCTCTTGCCGGCATGACGACCCCTTTGGCGTCGGTGTTTGTCCTTCTGCTGGATGCCGAAGGACGCGCAGTGGGCTTCTCTGCCTGACTTTCCTCTCTCCGCCGCCAGCTGCTGGGCCAGCATGTGGAGGGCGAGTTGCTGGCGGCCCTCGTCACTAGTGAGCTGTCTGCCCCCCCTCCCCCCCCCCGCCATGATCCCCTTGGCCCCGAGGCGTCGTTGGTGCAGCATGTGGAGTTCGAGGCTGCCCGGACCGCCCGCTCCGTCTGGGACTCTTGCGATGCTGCCACGCAGGTTGCTATCACCCAGTGCCTGCCGGTCGACAAGCACTCCCACATTGAGTCGGAGGAGATGGCTCAGGCCCTCTGGGACGCGCTTGTCGCTCACTACGCGACTCCGTCCTCCACCTCCCTCGGTCGCCTCCTCCTCCTCTTCCTCTTCACAGACCTGTCCTTCTTCTCCACAGCCGCGGACCTCGTCTTGCACCAGCGCTCTCTCGAGACTGGCTTCCGTGTGGCGTGCACCAAGGCCCAGCTCGCCGAGCACACCCTGCCCACCTACATCACTCTTTATCTTCTCACTACCCGCCTCCCTGATCGCGTCAACACCCGCCTCTCACTGCACCCCACTGAGCTCATTGTAGACCTCGTCTCCTCCTCCCTGACGGAGATAGAGACCTGCCTCCGCGCCATCGCTCAAACCACTGGCTCGGTGGCGACCCCTATCTTTTACTTCCCTAGGGTGAAAATTATGGGGGCGGAAAATGGGGAGGAGCTCGGGCGGATGATTTTTTTCACGAATAAGTAATCCAACTGCTTCCGTAAAACTTCTAACTCCTGCTGTGTTCGTCAAAATTGCCGTTGAACTGTGGTTTGTGTCCCCGATTATAATTCTATCCGATGGTTGAAGGGCCGTTCTGGTGGTAATCCCTCAGGCAGGTCATCTGGAAATATTTCTGGAAATCAAAGAATCAGCTGTGCTAGGTCGGCCGGCACTGCTGCTGTCAGTTTCTCAAGATTGGATGCCTTCGATGCCACGTCGACTGCATGTACGACTACAGCGAAGAATTCCGCTCCCCGTGCGACCACTCGTTTGATTACCATGGAGTTGATCTGCGTCACTCCCCTTATGATCCCCTTCGTCCATTCTGGTAATACTACACAGAGGCTGCTGATTTTTACCGAACAACTACCCGTCGTCCAATCTATCATGGGGTTGAATCGTCGCAGCCAATCCCGACCCAGCAACATGTCGAAGCTCGAGTGTAGTAGCCAGCATCCACATAAAAAAAAAAGAGAAAAAAGTCAGCTCCACACTTTATCGGGTCTTTATTACTAATGGGGTCCCGTTGACTAGTCGGGTGTCGATCTCCAGTAGACACCTTTTTTTTTTCTTTTCTTTTTTTTAACGTGGCGAGGTTGATGAGGCTGTGGATGGTACCTCCGTCCACGAAGATTTTATATTTTTCCCCTTAAACCCTACCCTCTAAATAAATGGGGTAATCCTGTGTTGCACCCTCCTTATTCAGCCGGGTTTGGTCAATTGCATGGGATTACAAGAACCTGATGAGGGCCATCGGTCATGGGCGAGCAAGTTCCATCAGTAGTAGGCATGTTAACTACTGAATTTAAGCGTTGGAACTCCCCTGCCCCTGATTCTGCTTCTTCCGCTCCTCTGGGCATTCCGACTTGCGGTGTCCCATCTGTTACACCTGAAACAACGACCCTAGAAGGTGGTAACTGTTGTTTTCGAGGTTGTAACATCACGTACGGTGACACGCTCGATTGGTCCCCGAGTGCGATTTCTATCATAGGAACCCGCCCTTGGTTAGTAGAACGAATCCAGTCGCTTCGCAACCCTCTGCGCCTCCATTAAATCCGTGATTTCCCGCACTTGAAATTCTCGGCGCAGATCCGGTCGAAGGCCCCGGATGTATCTGTTGAATTTCTCGTCAGGGTGCATGTAGCCAACCTGGTCGCATAAATTCTTGAAGCTGCTAGTATAAACCTAGACCGATCCAAATTGGCGCCCCGTGCGAAGGTGTGCGCGCGCCTATCAGCTTGCATTCACGTATACGAAGCGGCGACGAATTCCCGCGCACCACGATTGCAATGTGCTATGCTCGTCCACCTCGCAAAAAGTTCCTGCCTAGTGATTGGTCATGCGTGACATCGTATCCGGCTCCTACAACTGAAGAATCTGCTACCACCAATCCATAGTCGGTCCACGTAGGAGGGAAAAGGCGTGTCGGATCTTCGACTACGAGGTTGCAGTCGTAAACGACATTCAAGTGGAAAATCCATCCAGTAACGGACAGTCTGCCACGCTGGCTTGGGTCAAATGTGGGTGGCCTCTTCTTCTTGAGTATTCCCGTCGCCCTACTGATGTTGGCAGTTTGCAGATCGGCGGGAGAGGTAACTTGGGCCGGCAGGCTAACTGTTACAGGATCGAATGTGTCAAGGAAAAGTTGCACTATCGGTTGCACTATTCCCGTCGCGCTATTGATGTTGGCAGTTTGCAGGTCGGCAGGAGAGGTAACTTGGGCTGGGAGGCTAACTGTTACAGGATCGAATGTGTCAAGGAAAAGTTGCACTATATTTCCAAAGTACATCACGTAACCAGGTTTATCCTATCCAAGGGAATAGACCCTTCTAGAAATAGAATCACCCTGCGTATAGCCACGCGAGGCTATTGGCTCTATGGGATTACGGCATGATTATGCTAGATATAGCGCGCCAGTACATCCCGAGCCTGGTCGGTGATATAATTATAATAACAAGATAAACCAAAGGATAATGGAATAGAAGAAATAGGAAACCAAATGAGATAAAAGGAAAGTAGGAATGGAATAGAAAGGAGATATGGAAAGGGAAAGTGTTGTAACGGGGTCGTACTCTCACACTTCCCCACCTCAAAGCTAGGTGGTAGAAGTAACACCCTGCTTGACAAGGTATTCGCGAAGAGGACGACGAGCTCTACCCATCTTGGATTCAGGAATCCAAGCATCCTTAGAAGGATCATAACCCTTCCAACGAATGTGAAGCTCCACGGTGCCATTCCGACGACGGCGGTGTGCGAGCATGGACTCGACCTCGTACTCGGGTTCATCGTGGACGAGGACGGGCGGCGGCGGCGGCGGTTGGTGTCCGGTGAAGACCGTGTTAGGGTATCGATAGGGCCTCAGAAGTTGGACATGGAAGGCATTGTGAATCTTCCAGGTAGTTGGCAGGCGTAAGCGGAAGGTAACAAGAGTGATCTATGCTTCAACGAGAAAGGGACCTCAGAAGCGAGGTCGCAGTTTGGATGGGAGATGACTGATGTTGATATTACGGGTATCAAAGAGAACCTGGTCTACCACGGTGATTGTTAGAGTACGACCCCGTTCCATTCTCTCCTTTCCATATTCCCTTTCCATTTCATTCCTCTTTTTATCTCATTCCATTTGGGTTCCTATTTCTCCCTTTCCATTGTCCTTTGGTTTATCCTGTTATTTTCATTATATCACCAACCAGGCTCGGGATGTACTGGTGCGCTCTATCTAGCGTAATCCTGTCGTAATCCCTTAAAGCCAATAGCCTCGCGTGGCTATACGCAAGGTGATTCTATTTTCTAGAAGGGTCTATTCCCTTGGGATCAGATAAACCTGGTTACCTGATGTACTCTGGAAGTATAAAAGCGCCTTGTAATGATCGATAGTGCAACCTTTCCTCGACACATTCGATCCTGTGACACTTGGTACTCAGAGCTTTTCTCACTCGGCCGCGCTCAACAAAGCAGCAGCAGCGGGAAAACCTGCCTCAAAAAACCGCCGGGGGCGACCAATTCGACGCCGATTCTGGTAAGCACCAGCTCCGCGCTTTTTTGAATTACCCCCCCCCCCCACGCGTGTTTTGAACAGGATGGCAAACTTCGACAATGCCGAAGTTACCCAGCAGCTCTTCGCGAGCATCGCAGCCCTTCAGGAGGAGATTCGAGCGGATCGCGAAGCGTGGCGAAACGAGTTAGAGCGAGTAACTCGACTCGCCGGAGCACAACACGAAACGACAACGGCGACGACGCAGTAGTCGCAACAGTTTCTCGAGGCTCCGAAACCGCGCCCACCTGAGCCGTTCGATGCGAGCGATCGAAACTCCGACGTCCGCAGATGGATCTAAACCATGGAGATCTACTTCGTAGCCGTCGGATGGAGCTCGCCAGTCTGGGACGGACAACGCTTACGACTCGCAGCGACGCTGATGCAAGAACCCGCACTCGAGTGGATCGGCGGTAACAGCACCTTCATCCACGGCGAAGCCACGTGTCAGCAGTTCCACACCGACCTGCTGAAACGCTTTGAGCCGATAAATTCGAGTTTCCTTGCCCGGGAAAAAATTCTTCGCCATCGACAGTTCGGGAGTGTAGCGCAGTACACGCAGCCGATGGAGGAATTTTATAACCGAATTCCCGACCTGACCGAAGGGGAAAAAGTACAGTCGCGGACTTCCGGAAAAATCAACTTTGACGCAGCTGATTCGACGCGAATAGGAGAAAATGATGGGGAAAAATCTCCACCCCACGACTAGTCCTTGCCTAGGAATTCGACGAGGAAAAATCTAACTCCGCGAAAAAGGACTCTGCAGAGATGGGGAAAATCCGTGAAGACCCAAGAAATTATACGGATTCGTTAAAGTTATCTTATAAAGATGCTTTTATGAAAACTTGTAATTCTCGAGGGGCTAGAGCCTTGGAGAAAATACGGGAGGGACTCCAGAAGAAGCAGAAAATTGTGGAGATCATACCGGTACCGGAGAACTTGGGGACCAAATTAAGGAGTGTGGAAAGAAGCCGACCTTTCCACGGAGTCAACGTCCTCTCCCGACACCAGCCAACAGCGACTACCCGTTCCCCAGGGAAGACGTCGGTGGAGCTGAAGCAGCTCAAAAGGAAGCTGGGGGTCTACAAGAAGCTGCAAAAACCCCGAACTCCTTCTTCGGATGCATCCAACTCGGCAACTTCGTCAACGACACGAACAGTCGTCACGGAAACTCCGGGCCCAGGAGAAGAGCCTTTCTCCAAGCAGCCTCGGCCAGCTGCCAGCTCAGGAGTAGGAAGCAACGAATATTGGGATGTACCCTATGACCCAATCAATGAAACTATCTTTGGGTACTCCGAGCAACGCCTGCCCCTCGTGCTCGAGGTCATCTGCAAAGGACGACGCCTCCAAGTACTCGTGGACAGCGGAGCATCGCACACCGTATGCGACAAGGCAACTATCGACCGACTTCGAGAAGAGTACAAGCCATCAGCGTTTTCTGCAACAATGGTGGACGGCAGCAAGTTACCAGTATACGGCGAAGCAGTGCTACAAATACAAATCGGGCCACTGCACTGGAAACCTGCACTCCCCATCACAAACATCAAAGGGCTTGACCTCATCTTCAGGCAAGACTTCCTAAAACGATTCAACCCCGAGATCAACTGGGTAAACCATACCGCAAGCATCTACAACAAAGGAAGGAGAGTCCAGCTACCCAACTGGGACGATACAGGAGATATCCCAGTGGAGACACTCGCCAAATTCGAGAAGGACGTCAAGCGAACCAACACCGGTTTCCTGGCGATAGCAACAGAGGTGGAAACCGACGGAGAGAAGACCTCGGAACCTCCAGGAAAAATCAAGGAATTACTGAAGGAGTTCCAAGACATTCTCCCCGACGACCTCCCGGACGAGCTACCGCCATACCGAACGCACCAACATGAGATCGTGGAGGAACCAGGTTCGAAGCCGACCTTCTGAGCACCATATCGGCTCAGCCCCACAGAGCTAGCTGACATGAAGAAGCAGATCGAGTATCTCCCCACCAAAGGACTCATCCGACCATCCACTTCACCATACGGTGCCCCAGTACTCTTCACACCGAAACCGGACGGAAGCCTGTGCATGTGCATCGACTACCAAGCTCTCAACAAGCAGACCATCAAGAACAAGTACCCGATTCCACGAATCGATGATCTGCTCGACCAGCTTCGGGGAGCCACGGTATTTTCAAAATTAGATCTGTGGTCCGGATACTGGCAGATAAGAATGGCAGACGATTCCGTTCACAAAACTGCCCTCCGAACTCGATACGGATCGTACGAGTATCTGGTGATGCCGTTCGGACTCACCAACGCACCTGCAACGTTCCAAGCAGAGATGAATCACATCCTACGCCCACTCTTGGACGAATGCGTGGTGGTGTACCTGGACGACATTCTCGACTACTCGCGCGACATGCAACAACACGTCGAACACTTACGACGCGTCTTCAAGATTCTTCGACGAGAACGCTTCTACGTCAAGTATCCAAGAGCGACTTCGCCCTCGAGAAAGTCCAATTTCTTGGACATATCATAAACGCTCAAGGAGTTCACGTCGACCCCAAGAAAATCGAACCTGTGCGTACGTGGAAGACACCCGAGAATGTGAAAGAGTTACAGCAGTTCCTTGGCTTTGCTAACTACTACAACAGGTTCGTGCCGCAATACGCGAAAATCGCCGCGCCACTCACGAATCTGCTGAAAAAGAACCCGCCCTACAAATGGGAGCTGAAACACTAGGAAGCCGTGGAGCAGCTGAAGCAAGCACTCATGTCCGCACCCGTACTCATCTTGCCAGACCCCGAATGCGACTACGTCATCGAAGCTGACTCGAGCGACCAGGCAGTGGGAGCAGTCATGATGCAAGACCAGGGGAATGGACTGCAACCGATCGCCTACCTCAGCAAGAAACTACACGGGGCAGAACTCAACTACCCGATACACGACAAGGAGGCCTTGGCTATCATCATCGCCTTCAAAATGTGGAGATGCTATCTCGAAGGACGCAAGACGACAGTCTAGGCCGACCATTGCAGCCTAAAATATTTGAAGACGCAACCAAGCCTCTCCAGGCGACAAGTTCGGTGGATCGACTTCCTCGAGACGCACTTCCACTACGACATCGTGTACAAGCCTGGCCATAAAAACAAAGCAGATGCGCTTAGCCGGCCTGCACACGTTGCCGCTATCCAAGTTGAAGAGATGAATCCACTCCTCAAGGGACTCTTCACACACGGGTACACCATCGACCCCGAAATTCCCTTGGCAGAAAAGCGACATCTGCTTCAGTGGGACCACGGCATCGCGTACCGAAAAGGATCAACGAAGATCTGGGTACCTAATTACCCTCCATTGCGCCAGTTACTACTCGAAGAATACCACGACGTCCTGTACGCAGGACACTTTGGTAGCAACAAGACGCTCACCGGTATCGCCAAACACTACTATTGGCCCCATATGGCAGATGGCGTACAGAAATTCGTCACCGCGTGCACTTCATGTCAGCGGATGAAGAGCAGCAAACAGAAAAAAGCGGGTCTACTACAGCCTCTTCCTGTCCCACAACAGCCATGGCAAGTGGTCAGCCTAGACTTCATCACCGGGCTACCAACTACCACAAGTGGTCATGACGCAATCCTCGTCGTCATTGACAAATTCTCCAAAATGGGACACTTCATCCCGACACACACGACAGCACACACCAAGGAGATGGCACAACTCTTTGTTCGCTACATCATCTCACAACATGGCATTCCGACCACACTCATCTCCGACCGAGACCCTAAGTTCACCAGTAAATTATGGAAAGAACTGATGTCTCTGCTCGGGACCAAACTCGCCATGTCATCCGCCTACCATCCGCAGACAGATGGACAGACCGAGCGCCTCAACCAAATTGTGGAGCAACTCCTCCGTGCAGCCTGCAAGGACGAAATCTCCAAATGGGACTTGCATCTGCCCGTTCTGGAGTTTGCCTACAACAATGACACTCACGCCGCTACGGGTCAGACGCCGTTCTTCCTCTGCTACGGACGCCACCCACTCACACCACAGAAACCGACAACATCAGCAAGAGTCCAACCGGCACACGACTTCATCACAACCATGCATCAGCTTTGGGATTGGACCCACAAGCGCCTCATCGACATCCAGCAGCAACAAAAGTGCCAGGCCAATCGCCACCGCACGGACCACACCATCACCGTGGGAGATCGAGTCCTACTTGACCCACGCAATCTTGACATCAGCCATCTCCCATCCAAACTGCGACCTTGCTTCTGTGGGCCCTTTCTCGTTGAAGCACAGGTCACTCCTGTTACCTTCCGCTTACGCCTGCCAGCTACCTGGAAGATTCAGAATGCCTTCCATGTCCAACTCTTGAAGCCCTACCGAGATCCCAACGCGATCTTCTCTGGACACCAACCGCCGCCGCCGCCGCCCGTCCTCGTCCATGATGAACCCGAGTACGAGGTCGAGTCCGTGCTTGCTCACCGCCATCGACGGAATGGCACCGTGGAGCTTCTCATCCATTGGAAGGGTTATGATCCTTCAGAGGATAGTAGGGTCTCTGAATCCGAGATGGACCACGCTCGTCGTCCTCTTCGCGACTACCTTGCCAAGCAGGGTGTCACGTCTACCACCCAGCTTTGAGGGGAGGAAGTGTGAGAGTACGACCCTGTTCCATTCTCTCCTTTCCATATTCCCTTTCCATTTCATTCCTCTTTTTATCTCATTCCATTTGGGTTCCTATTTCTCCTTTTCCATTATCCTTTGGTTTATCCTGTTATTTTCATTATATCACCGACCAGGCTCGGGATGTACTGGTGCGCTCTATCTAGCGTAATCCTGCCATAATCTCTTAAAGCCAATAGCCTTGCGTGGCTATACGCAGGGTGATTCTATTTTCTAGAAGGGTCTATTCCCTTGGGATAAGATAAACCTGGTTACCTGATGTACTCTGGAAGTATAAAAGCGCCTTGTACTGATCGATAGTGCAACATTTCCTCGACATATTCGATCCTGTGATAGTGATGGTGTGGTCGGTGCGGTGGTGATCAGCTTGGCACTTCTGTAGCTGCTGACTGTCAAGGAGGCACTTGTGGGTCCGATCCCAAAGTTGATGCATGGTCGTGATTAAGTCGTGTGCGGGTTGGACTGTGGCTGATGCTGTCGGTTTTTGTGGCATGAGCGGGTGGCATCCATAGTAGACGAAGAACGGCGTCTGTCCAGTAGCGGCATGAGTGGCATTGTTGTAGGCAAACTCTAGAACGAGCAGATGCAAGTCCCATTTAGAGATTTCGTTTTTGCATGCTGCGCGGAGGAGTTGCTCTACAATTTGGTTGAGGCGCTCGATCTGTCCATCTGTCTGCGTATAATAGGCGGATGACATGGCGAGTTCAGTCCCGAGTAGAGACATTAGTTCCTTCCGGAACTTGCTGGTTAACTTGGGGTCTCGGTCGGAGATGAGTGTGGTTGGGATGCCATGTTGTGAGATGATGTAGCGAACGAATAGTTGTGTTGTTTCTTCGGTGCGTGCTGTCGTGCGTGTCGGGATGAAGTGTCCCATTTTGGAGAATTTGTCGATGACGACGAGGATTGCGTCATGACCGCTAGTGGTAGTTGGTAACCCGGTGATGAAATCCAGGCTAACCACTTGCCATGGCTGTTCTGGGACAGGCTGTTGCAGTCCTGCTTTTTTCTGCTTGCTGCTCTTCATCCGCTGACATGTAGCACATGAGCTGATGAATTGTTGGACATCAGCTACCATGTGGGGCCAGTAGTAGTGCTTTGCCATACCGGTGAGCGCTTTGTTGCTACCAAAGTCTCCCCCATATAGGACATCGTGGTATTCTTCGAGTAGTAATTGGCGCAAAGGAGGGTAATTGGGTATCCAGATTTTCGTTGATCCCTTCCGGTATGCGATGTCACTGTCCGACTGGAGCAGGTGTCGTTATGCTACCAAAGAAATTTCGGGGTCGATGGCGTACCCGTATGTGGAGAGTCCCTTGGGAAGCGGGTTCATCTCTTCGACCTGAATTGCTGCAACGTGTGCAGGCCGTCTGAGAGCGCCTGCTTTGTTTTTGTGGTCGAGCTTGTAGACGATGTCATAGTGGAAGTACGTCTAGAGGAAGTCAATCCACCGAACCTCCCACCCGGAGAGGTTTGGTTGTGTCTTCAAATATTTCAGGCTGCAGTGGTTGGTGTAGATGGTTGTTAGTCATCCTTCAAGATAACATCTCCACGTTTTGAAGGCAATGATAATAGCGAAGGCCTCTTTGTTGTGTATCGAGTAGTTTAGCTCTGCTCCGTGTAGTTTCTTGCGATTGGTTCCAGTCCATTCCCAGTCACGTTTGGGGTCTGGCAAGATGAGTACGGGTGTGGACGTGAGTGCTTGTTTCAGCTGCTCCACGGCTTTTTGATGTTTTGGTTCCCATTTATAGGGCATGTTTTTCTTCAGCATATTCGTGAGTGGCGTTGGGATTTTCGCGTACTATGGCACGGACCTGTTGTAATAGTTCGCGAAGCCTAGGAA
This sequence comes from Closterium sp. NIES-67, assembly GCA_027943415.1. Taxonomy (NCBI): domain Eukaryota; kingdom Viridiplantae; phylum Streptophyta; class Zygnematophyceae; order Desmidiales; family Closteriaceae; genus Closterium; species Closterium sp. NIES-67. The sequence continues at coordinate 74,075 of BQMB01000005.1, forward strand.
CTGCTGCAACTTCTTCACGTTCTCGGGTGTTTTCCACGTGCTTACGGCTTCGATTTTCTTGGGGTCGACGTGAAGTCCTTGAGCGCTCACCATGTGTCATAGGAATTGTACTTTCTCGAGGGCGAATTCGCTCTTGGATAACTTGACATAGAATCGTTCTCGTCAAAAGAATGTCGAAGACGAGTAGTAGGCGTTGGACGTGCTGCTGCATGTCGCGCGAGTAGATGGGGATGTCGTCCAGGTACACCACTACGCATTCGTCCAAGAGTGGGTGTAGAATATGGTTCATTTTGGCTTGGAGCAATGCTGGTGCCTTGGTGAATCCGAACGGCATTACCAGATACTCGTACGACTCGTACCGAGTGCGGAAAGCAGTTTTGTGGATGGAATTGTCCGCCATTCAAATCTGCCAATATCCGGACCGCAGATCTAGTTTGGAAAATACCGTGGCTCTTCGAAGCTGGTCAAGCAGGTCATCGATTCGTCGTATTGGGTATTTGTTCTTGATGGTCTGCTTGTTGAGAGCTCGGTAATCGATGCACATGCGCAGGCTGTCGTCCGGTTTCGGTGTGAAGAGTACTGGGGCACCGTATGGCAAAGTGGATGGTCGGATGAGTCCTTTTGCGAGGAGATACTGGATATGCTTCTTCATGTCGGCTAGCTCCGTGGGGCTGAGCCGATATGGTGCTCGGAAGGTCGGCTTCGAACCTGGTTCTTCCACGATCTTGTGTTGGTGCGTTTGGTATGGCGGCAGCTCGTTCGGAAGGTCGTCGTGAAGAATGTCTTGGAACTCCTTCAGTAATTCCTTGATGTTTTGTGGAGGTTTCGAGGCTTTCTCTCCATCGCTTTCCACATCCATCGCTATCGCCAGGAACCCGGTGTCAGTTTGCTTTACGTCCTTCTTGAATCGTGCGAGTGTCTCCACTGGGATATCTCCTGTATCGTCCCAGTTGGGTAGCTGGACTCTCCTCCCATTGTTGTACTGTACATGCTTGCGGTACGATTTACACAGTTGATCTCGGGGTTGAATCTTTTTAGGAAGTCTCGCCCGAAGACTAAGTCAAGGCCTCTTATTTTGGTGATGGGGAGTGCAGGTCTCCAACGCAGTGGTCCGATTTGTAGGTGTAACACTTCTTCGTCGTGTACTGGTAACTTGCTGGCGTCCACCATCGTTGCAGAGAAAACTAGGACTTGTACTCTTCCCAAAGTCGGTCGATTACTGTCTTGTCACAGATGGTGTGCGATGCTCCACTGTCCATGAGTGCTTGGAGGCGTCGTCCTTTGCAGATGACCTCGAGCACCAGGGGCGTGCATTGCTCGGAGTACACGAAGATAGTTTCATTAATGGGATCATAGCGTACATCCCAATATTCCGTACACACCATTTTCTTGCTATCTGGTCGTGGGTTAGCAGCTGGTCGGGGCTGCTTGGAGAAAGTCTCTCCCTCAGGACCCTGAGCTTTCTTGACAACTGTGTGTGTCGTTGATGCCGAATTCGCTGAGCTGGATGCATCCGGAGGAGGAGTTCGGGGTTTTTGCAGCTTCTTGTAGACCCCTAGCTTCCTCTTGAGCTACTTCGGCTCCACCGACGTCTTCCCTTGGGAACGGGTAGTCGTTGTGGGCTGGTGTCAGGAGAGGACGTTGACTCCGTGGAAAGGTCGGTTTCTTTGCAGACTCCTTAATTTTGTCCCCAAGTTTTCCGGGACCGGTATGATCTCCACAAGTTTCTGCTTCTTCTGGAGTCCCTCCCGAAATTTCTCCAAGGCTCTAGCCCCTCGAGAATCATAAGTATTCATTAAAGCATCTTTATAAGATAAATTTAACGAATCCTGATAATTTCTTGGGTCTTCTCCGAGTTTCCCCGCCTCGGCAGAGTCCTTTTTCGCGGATTCAGATTTTTTCTCGGCGATTTTCTCTGGCGAAGACTGGTCGTGGGGTGGAGATTTTTCCCCATAATTTTCTCCTTCATTGTATCAGCTTCGTTGATGTCGATTTTCCCAGAATCCCGCGGCCGCTTTCGGATCTTTTCTTTTTCGCCAGCTAGATCCGCAATCACTGGCGAATTCCATTTTTTGTCTTCTGATAGGCCAAAGAATTTCCGCCACTGTTGCGTGCCCGATGCTCTGCTCGTGCGGCTTTGATTTTGTTGCAATCGAAGATTCGATGGCCCAGCACCCCGCGAAAATCACACGTGTAGTTGGTGTTATTCGAACGTGACCGCTCGTCGAACCTGTCGATTTCCATCGGGTCGGTGAAGGTGGTGTGAGCCGAGCGGTCCCCCTGTCGCATACTGCCGACGTACGCCTGTCTTGTTCCTGCGTTGACGATGTCAAACCGCTCTGCTGTCGAAACGACGTCACTGTAGCTCGCGTAATTTGTCGCTGCTACTTGTTGTTTGACTTCGGTCTTCAGCCGGGCGAGATGCGAATGTACTTTTTCCCCTTCGGTCAGGTCAGGAATGCGGTTATAAAATTCCTCCATCTGTTGCGTGTACTGCGCTACACTCCCGAAATGTCGATGGCGATGAATTGTTTCCCGGGCAAGGAAACCCGAATTTATCGGCTCGAAGCATTTCAGTAGGTCGGTGTGGAAGTGCTGCCACGTGGCTATACGCAGGGTGATTCTTTTTCTAGAAGGGTCTATTCTCTTTGTATAGGATAGACCTGGTTACCTGATGTACTTTGGAAGTATAAAAGCGCCTTGTATCCATCGATAGTGCAACTTTTTCTCGACTCATTCCATCCAGTAACACTTGGTAATCAGAGCTTTCTCACTCAGCCGCGCTCAGCTAAGCTGAAGCAGCGGGAAAACCTGCTTCGAAAAACCGCTAGCGCTCATTCGCCTATTCGCCAACTTCTGCTCGTCCATGATCAGCGTCGGATTTTTCGTCGAGGCCTCAGGCGAAGTTGCATATGGCTGATGCTTGTCGCTAGCTATCTCGGAATGCTGCTATGCAACTTGCTCCTGTTGTCTTTGGTTTGTTGTTGGTGGTCGTAATGTGTCGCATCTGATTTACTTGGTTTTGTAGTGCAGATATCTTTGATTCTGCTCGGACCCATTCAGCACGCAGGCGCGTCCGATGTCAAATGTGGCCGATTGGATGGGTACGAGCTGGCACAATTGCGCAAATCGAAGGGTAGGATTGAAGGGGAAGTGGCTGCGGCTTTTTTTTGGGGTTTCGTAAACCTGTCACATACCACGATTTTGCAGTATGAGGTGTGGCACGGAGTGAGGTTAACGCTTGCCTGGCAGCTCTGGGCGGCCGATGGCCGCGCTTCGGGTTTGGCATGAGAAGGAGCACGCGATTTGGGGGCCATTGGTTTGGGGAAACCGAACCGACGCGACGTTTTCGCTTGCTGACGTCACGTTTCGCAAATTGGGTTCGGCAAACCCACGAAGCCTCGATCGATGTTCCCCATGCCTGATTTCCCTCGCCGTGCCGGCGAAAAGTTGGCCAGCGAATGGCCCCCTTACGTCAGATTCGCTCGCGACGAAATGATATGCAACGAGCTGAACTACGAAATATAATGTCTAAACCGCGCAGGACCAGAGAAGTCTGACGTCTGACGCGATGTTTCAGGCATGTGGGCGTATGTGGTAGAAATACACTTCGACCAGTCGAGAGCAGAATTCCGCGCAGGTGTGCGGAATGAGGGCAAGGGCACTCGACAAAAGCTATGTGATCTCTTGCTACGAATTGCATTAAAGGACTTAGGGTCCTCTCTCCTGGGGGGGGCTCCTATCCGGGTGGATACGGTATCACCGGGTGAGCAGCTGGTGCTGGTTGGAGGTGGCTCTTGTGTTGGTGGCTAGGTAGGGGGTGAAGCCAACCTCACATAGAGTGGTACTGCATGCGCTGGTACACCTGCACATGATGCATGGATGCTTGCTGTCTCAAGCAAGCACAGCCACTAACCATTGTACTAAAAGAGCTTGTTAAGTAGCGGATCTGCGCGCCCATAAGCCCCAAGGCATAGAGGCATGTGGCCCTCTCGAGGTTCTCTAGGGCGACCTCAGTGGGTCTCTCGACACCCCCCCTCACTGGGGTAGGCGGAGGACTCAGCACTCATGCTGGTGCACACTGAGATTTGAACTCGAGACCTCTGGCTATGATATCAACCGCTGACCACTATGCTAAACGGGCTTATCACGGTAAGTAGCGGGTTTGCACACCCATAACCCCACAGGCATAGAGGCATCTGGCCCTCCCGGGGATCTCTAGGGCGACCGCAGTAGGTCTCTCTGTAAAACTAGCGAAACAAAAGTTGACAAGAAAGTGGGGAGGGGAGATACAAGTAGAGTGTTATGCCCTCTAAAGGCTGAGTTAACCAGGCTATATATTGAAACATATGTTTGTTGACACACCCACTAGCCTAGATAGAGGCAGCGGTTAACAAACCAGGGCAGCACTACTAGTCTGACCACTAAGACAAGAGGCCACAAGGCCAGTCAGCAAGTGTAACAAAGCATGCATGTATAGCAAAGCAAGTACAAGCAGGTATATTATGTATAAGGATACAAGGAGTGGTGCTGCTACTAAGACTAGACCAAGCTGAGTACAAAACCGCTGATGGTCACGAGGCAGTAGAGCCTTGGTGAAGATATCAGCGGTGTTGGCCTGTGAGGCCAACTGTACTACACGAGCCTGGTTGCACTGCTGCAACTAACGCAGCAGGAAGTCCCGCAGCTGGTTGTGCTTCGCCTTGCCCTCAAGTCGAGCCTCCTGATACAGGAGGATCATGGTCCTGTTGTCAGCAAACAGGACCAGGGCAGACCTAGGTTGCTCACCTAAGTATGTGAGCAAGAACGTCAACCAGCGGAGCTCCTCAGCGGCCATAGCCCAAGCGTAGATCTCTGCCTCACAGCTGGACTGAGCTACAGATAACGACCTAGTGGACCTCCACGAGACTGCACCAGCACGAAGACTAAAACAGTGCTGGTGCCTGCCTGTCACAACGAAGTGAGCCAAGAGACTGAGAGGGTACGCTAGATCTAGTCGAGTGCAGGTCATCAGGTACATGAGGCACCCCACCAGCTCTGCGTATGGACCACTAGCCTCTATCAGCTCAGCTGGAACAGGAGCAAAGAGCTTGTGATCCACAAGCAGAGGGGTGGGCTGTGCTGAGGAGAACAGGAAACTGAACCTCTGGAGGATCTGCTGCACCATATGGGACAGGGAGAGTGTGATCAAGCGAGTGGCACGGTCACGAGAGATCTCCAAGCCCAGATAGCGCCTCGGCTTCCTGAAGTTTGTACAGCTGTGCCTCCTAAGCAACTCGGCCTTCACTGAGGCCAGAGCGACTCTATCAAGAGTAGCAAAGATAAGATCATCTACGTAAACTATGATGTAGAACGGGGTCTGACCTGTGAGAACAAAGAGAGAGGGAGGACGGAAAGAACTGCAGCTCAGCAAGGGCGGTATGAAGTGTGTTGTGCAACTCATAGGGTGCCTGATAAAGGTTGTAGATAGGGTGGCGCAAGCTCCACTCAGTCCCAGATGGAAAGGACCCAGAGAAGCCTAGAGGGCGCCGGAGGTAGATCTGCTCATGTAGACTACCCTGCAGGAAAGCTATGGAGAAGTTGAATGAGTGAAGCTCGTAGTCACGCTGCGCAGCTAGGTGGAGGATTACGTGAAGAGTAGTCATCTTTGGGTTAGGGGAGAAGGTCTGGAAGAAGTCCACACCCTCCTGTTGAGTGAAGCCTCTATCTACGTAGCGTGCCTTGAACTTCGGTGGCTCTTCAGGTGCGTGCTTCACCCTGTAGATCCACATCACATCGACTACGTTCACCTTAGGAGGGGGAACTACTTCAATATGTAAGTGCATGTGAATGTCAAGGATGCCATGTGAGCCTCCATGGCTTGTATCCACTGGGCTGCCCAGGGCCCCTATCATATGTATATAACGAAATATGTTGATGTTTGTTCACACTCTCGACATGCAGAACCATGAAGAGGTGTTGTGTTGTCTGACTGACCCAAGATGAAATCCACAGTAGACGGTACAGTTCAGGACATGCCAAATCTATCACAAGGGCAGTCAGAGGGGAAAGGGTAAATCACCCGGATAGCTAGGGCCCTAAGGGCGTATTCCTACAAGTTGGATCCAATAAAGTTGGTTCCAAAGTCGTGCATTACCGAACCGAATTGCCCTGAAACGCGCATTTCTACACTTGTACCGCACCGAACCGCGTATGATGGATCCAACTTCGCTGGATCCAGCTTTGTAGGAATTCGCCCTAAGATTTTTTCATCTCTATCATTCTAATAGTGGTATGTATGATACTAACCTTAAGAAACAATACCATGAAACTTGCACCTACAGCATAAACACCAGGACCACCGAAATGAACAATGTTTTGCCCTAAACCGTTAAGTGCCAATCATGGTGCCAATCCTGCCTCGCAGGACAACAGGGAGACTGCAGAGGACCGAGTGGAGCGCCAGCTGATGACTCCGCTACCAAGGGTGAAGCAGTACCCTTGGGAGGAGCGTCTGTCAGTCTGGTCATCGGCCCATGAGGAGTCTGTATATCCCTCGAGCTTGACTGGAGAGGTACCACCAAGAGTGAGGATGTGAGACTTGGTGGCTTGTAGATAGCGGAGGACCCTCTTGGCTGCAGACCAATGCGAGGCAGTGTAGCGTCCGGGGGAGACGTACTGAGAGAGGACACTAACCGGGTAAGCCAAGTCTGGTCGAGTGCACATCATGGCATACATGAGTGAACCGACTAGCTCAGGGTACGGGTCCTTGCAAGCGTCAGGAGAAGGAACTGGAGGGGCCGTGAGCTGATGCTGTAGTGGGAGTGGAGTGGAGACAGAGTTACTGGAGTCCATGTCGAACCGCTTGAGAAGGTTGTCGATGTAGGACTCCTGGGAGAGGGTGATCGTGCAGACTGGACAGCTCCCATGTCGGCTGGATCTCTGGCGGCTAGAATGAAGTCGTTGACGTAGGCGAGGATGTAGAAGGGCTCGGAGGAGTGACGAATGAAGCAACTGGAATCTGAGGCAGAGGGATGGAAGTCAAGTGCGAGGAGGACTTCCTTCACCTTGTTGTGCCACTCACGAGGAGCCTGCTTGAGGCCATACACTGGGCGCTTCAGCTTCCACACTGTGTTGGCAGGGTAAGTGCCAGGAAACCCCGGTGGGCGTTCCATGTGAACATCCTCCTTGAGCTGGCCTTGGAGAAAGGCGGAGGAGGCGTCCATGGACTTGATCTCGAAGTTGCCGCGAGCGGCTATATCAAGAAGAGCGCGCACAGTCGGGAGCTTGGCCGTGGGCGAGAATGTTTCGAAGAAGTCGAGATACTCCTTCTGGGTGAAACCCTTCGCCACGTATCGTGCCTTGAACAGTGGAGCTTCGCCTGGGAGTTGTTTGACTCGGAAGATCCATTTTCCGCCGACGATGTTGACACCGGAAGGGGGAACAACATCGTCAAAGCTGTTGTTGCGAATGAACGCCTCGTTCTCCACATCCATTGCTGCCTTCCACTCCTTCTTATAAGGCCCGAGAGAGCTTCCTCTTTTGTGCGAGGAGTCGGAATGGTCGGGTTCTCGGTGAAGTTGAGGGAAGGGCAGTCAGTAATGTCCGGGAAGATGTGAGAGAAATTGGTAGACCGCGTGAAGGTCAAACAGCTCCTCATGCCTGTCCTCCAGAAGTGCACGGGGGGGAATACGGATGGAGGGGACATCACCCCCGGCAGGAGGAGGCGGGGTGACCGAACACCGGATAGAGAAGGCGGCTGGTCCCCAGGCGAGAGGCGGAGCCGGTCCCTTGGAACGAGTGCGACTAGAGACCGGAGACGAAGGCGGCTGCGGTGGGACCGGAGGGACTGGGCGCCTCCGATAGGAGACTGGTGAGCCGGGCTTGACGCGCGGGGAAGGCAGAGCAGGAGGAGGTGCCGCTGCGGAGGATACTGGGGAGGCCGGGTGAGACACACCGGACAGAGAAGGCCCTGGAGAAGGGGCAGTGGCCGGAGGTGGGGCATCGAAGTCTGCCCAAACAAGCGTCGGGGGAGGTGGAGGAGGCTCGCCCGTGGTCGCAGAGTGGAATGGGCGTGTCTCATCGAAGACGACATCACGGCTGCGAATCAGCTGTCTGGTGATTGGGTTGAGGAATAAGTAGTCTGGGGAGTCGGAGTTGTGCCCCAGGTACATGCAGGTCTGGGTTTTGGGACCAAGCTTGCCACCTTGCTTCCTGCGCGTGTGGGGGCTTAGCAACACATACGCGGTACACCCCCAGACGCGTAGACTGAGGAGGCAGCGAGCGATCTGAACCAAGGTGTGGTTGCGGCTCTCTGCAATGCCGTTCTGCTGCGGGCTTTCAGGGAGCGTAAAGGTTTGCCGAATCCCTTGGGCCGCACAGAAGTTATCGAGTTTGCCATTGCGAAATTCTCCCCCGCCATCAGAATGGAGGCACTTCAGAGGAGTGCCGAACGTGACTTGAGCCTGGCGCACCCATGCCATGATGACATCAGGTGCCTCCGCCTTGGTATGCAGGAGGTGCACAGAAACATACCGCGAGTGGTCATCGACTAGTGTAAGAAAGTACCGATGACCGCCTCGGGATGCGACTGGAGCTGGGCCCCAGACATCCATGTGCACTAGGTCCAGCGGAGCAGCTGCGACGGATGGGGAGGAAGGGTGCGGCTGCTGCCTAAGCTTGCTCTTGGTGCAGTCCAGGCAGGTGGGTGCAGGTGAGTCTGTTGGTGGAGGAAGCGCCGACGGGAGGCCAAGAAGAAGTTTCTTGGAAGCGATGTCGGCAAGTGTACGGAAGTTGGGGTGACCCAAGCGATGGTGGTAGAGGATGGTTGGGTTGGCGAAGCTGCGACACGAACACGGAGTGGTGCTGGCAGCTTGCGCTTGGGAGAGGGCGGCGAGAGGTGCAGGTGAACGCAGCGTGTAGAGCTTGCTACTGTTGAGTGTGAAGCGTGCTAGGAGCTTGTTGGACTTAGGGTCGAAGAGGTCACAGTGATCCGAGTGTGCTGGGAAGATCGTGGTGACGCCTGACCGTTGGAGCTCGTGTTGGGCCACGAGATTGTGGCGTAGTGTGGGAACACACATGCCGGTGACACTGCCCGAAGGAAAAGCTGGGCACGGAACTGTGTGAGTGGCTTGAAGGAGTGTTCTTCCTTGAGAACCGTGTGAGTGGCCCCACTGTCGAGGGTGAACTCTATTGTGGCTGAGGTGCTTTGTGAGCCAGGATACTGCGAAATTGTCTCATTAATCATGGCAGTGCCAGGGAACAACATGTTGAGGCGCACATCAGCAGTGGGAGCTACGGACGGGCGGACGGACGGACGGACGGCAGGTGGACAGACGGCAGGCGGACGGTGGGCAGACGGTGGGCAGACGGTGGACAAATGGTGGAATAAACTAGAGAGCAACATCTAGCATCGTACTGGAATGGGACGAGGTTGAATCGGAGAGAGCTGCCAAAGAGAACAGGGTCCTGCGGTATGGCCATGACATGTGTGTCGTGTTGGTGAGCGTGGAGGGAAGGGCAGGGATGGAAGAGGACGAGGTGAGAGAGGTAGTGGGAGGGAGGGTGAATGCGAAGCAATGAAGTGGGGAAGGACGAAGACGCAAGTGGGGTGTAGAGATTTGAAAGAAGCAGAGACCAGCCACGAGGCAAGTCATAAGGCAAGTCACTTGGTCCAGCCCCTTGTTGAGTTTGTTTCGAGTCCCCTCATGGTTGGGGACTCTGTGGTGGTGTACCACCAGCCTGGACATTGGCTCTTGGGGCTTGTAGAGGCTGAGAACTATGTCAATCTCGATTCTTCCTACTAAGGTTGTACTTCTAATACTATAGTGGCTGCTATACCTCCTGCCAGTCAAACTGCCATAGCGTCGTCAAATCTTCATGGAATTTCATGATTCAACTTGCTACTGATAGGCGACAGCAACGCGCTTCAGATCCAATTTACAAATTACCGTTTGAGGCATACATGAGATCGGTATCAATATTTGAAGCCGTCTGACGGAATTCCGACTGTGATCTCTATCTCTCATTTTAGGCACATCTGAGCCTATTGTGATTATAACAGCTCGCACCACCATGGTCCATGCCGGTGTCCCCTATTCTCTGTGGCTGTTTGCGGTAGCGGCTCACCAGCTTAACCTGTAAGCCGCTACCGCAAACGGCCACAGGTTTCACCGACCCTCCTCTGGACTGGGTCTCTCGGTGCCGCGTCTACGTTCCATGTCTGTCACAAGATCAAATTGGTCGAGATAAAGTTGCACTATCGATCAATACGAGACGTTTTTATACTTCCAAGGTACATCAGGTAACTAGGTTTATCGTATCAATAGAGAATAAACCCTTCTAGAAATAGAATCATCCTGCGTATAGCCACGCGACGCTATTGGCGTTGAGGAATTACGACAGGATTACGCCAGATACAGCGCCCCAGTTCATCCCAAGCCTGGTCACTAATAATAGGATAAACCAAAGGATAATGAGAAAATGAGAAATAGGAAACCCAATGAGATGAGATAAAATTCCAAATGCATCAAGCTAAAAAAGAGAATGAGATAGAGAAGAAAGAATCACTCCCTGCTTGAGAAAGAAGTGTAATGGGGTCGTACTCTCACACTTCCCCCCCTCAAAGCTGGGTGGTAGAAGTAACACCCTGCTTGATAAGGTAGTCGCGAAGAGGACGACGGGCATTACCTATGTCGGATTCACAAACCTAGCTATCCTCAGTAGGATCATAACCCTTCCAACGGATGAGAAGTTCCAATGCCATTCCAACGACAAAGGTGTGCAAGTACGGACTCAACCTCGTACTTGCGTTCATCATGGACGATGATGGGCGGTGGCGGCGGCGGTTGGTGTCTAGTGAAGATCATGTTGGGATCTCGGTTTGGCTTCAAAAGTTGGACATGAAAGGTGTTGTGAATCTTCCAAGATGCTGGCAGGCGTAAGCGGAAGGTAATGGGGGTGACGTGTGCTTCAACGAGAAAGGGCCCGCAGAAGCGAGGTCGAAGTTTTGATGGGAGGTGGCTGATGTCAACATTACGGATGTTGAGAAGAACATGGACGCCCACGGTGATGGTGTGGTCATTGTAGCGGCGATCGGCCTGGCGCTTTTGTTGCTGCTGAATATCGATGAGGCGCTTGTGAATCCGATCCCAAAGTTGATGCATGGTGGTAATGAAATCATGTGCGGGTTGAATTTGTAAGAAATAGAGTTGAAATGATTGATTAGGTAAGGAGCCCAAGGCTCTATAAGTACACGGCAAGCTGAGAGAGAATGGATGAAGGGGGAATTGGAGGGAATCCCCATTGGGATCTCTGGAATCTCCAATTGGGTAATTGGAGATTGTGGGGATCACAATTGGGTGAGGTTGGGATTTGTGAGTACACCCCAACCCACTAGAACATTCACAACCTAAACTAGGATATAAAAGTACAAATACAAAAGTGGTATTTGCAGTCTATTTCTAACACACCCCCATAGACTGCAAACCCGGTCAAGGAGCACATAGCCCCATGGAACGGAGAAGGCGATGGTGGTCAGCCTTGCCGAGAGCCTTGGTAAAGAGGTCGGCGAGGTTGCAATCTGAGGCGATGTACCGTACCGTCAGCTGGTCACTCTGAACAAGATCTCGGATGAAGAAATGACGAAGTTCGATGTGCTTGGTGCGAGAGTGGAACACAGGATCCTTGGTGAGATGAATGGCACTCTGGTTGTCACACCACAGGGTGGGCGACTGCTGGGGGTAGCCTAACTCAGCGAGGAGAAAGGAGAGCCAGCGTGCCTCTTGAGCAGCCATTGTGCCCGCGTAGAGCTCGGCCTCGCAGGACGACAGGGAGACTGCAGAGGACCGAGTGGAGCACCAGCTGATGACTCCGCTACCAAGGGTGAAGCAGTACCCTTGGGAGGAGCGTCTGTCAGTCTGGTTATCGGCCCATGAGGAGTCTGTGTATCCCTCGAGCTTGACTGGAGAGGTACCACCAAGAGTGAGGATGTGAGACTTGGTGGCTTGTAGATAGCGGAGGACCCTCTTGGCTGCAGACCAATGCGAGGCAGTGTAGCGTCCGGGGGAGACGTACCGAGAGAGGACACTAACCGGGTAAGCCAAGTCTGGTCGAGTGCACATCATGGCATACATGAGTGAACCGACTAGCTCAGGGTACGGGTCCTTGCAGGCGTCAGGAGAAGGAACTGGAGGGGCCGTGAGCTGATGCTGTAGTGGGAGTGGAGTGGAGACAGAGTTACTGGAGTCCATGTCGAACCGCTTGAGAAGGTTGTCGATGTAGGACTCCTGGGAGAGGGTGATCGTGCAAGCCTGGCGGTCACGAGTGATCTCCATCCCCAGGTAGTTCTTGAGGTCACCAAGATCCTTCATGAGAAGGGCGGAGCTGAGAGCAGACTGGACAGCTGCCATGTCGGCTGGATCTCTGGCGGCTAGAATGAAGTCGTCGACGTAGACGAGGATGTAGAAGGGCTCGGAGGAGTGACGAACGAAGAGACTGGAATCTGAGGCAGAGGGATGGAAGTCAAGTGCGAGGATATGCTAAGTTCCAGAGAAAATTTGTGAACTATCTTTCTAGAAAATCAGAAGAAATTCGTTTAGTTATACAAATCGATCCAAAACAGTTTGGTGTGTTTAAATATATAGCACATCATCTTGGAGGTTCGATTGGTTATCGAAAATAAGCAAGAAACTTATTATTATAGCAGTGTAAGTCTTTCTAATGTAGCTAAATGGATTAAAATTTTAGATCAAATACACTTAATTGGGTCTAACACGACACACTTCCTTCACCTTGTTGTGCCACTCATGAGGAGCCTGCTTGAGGCCATACACTGGGCGCTTCAGCTTCCACACTGTGTTGGCAGGGTAAGTGCCAGGAAACCCCGGTGGGCGTTCCATGTGAACATCCTCCTTGAGCTGGCCTTGGAGAAAGGCGGAGGAGGCGTCCATGGACTTGATCTCGAAGTTGCCGCGAGCGGCTATATCAAGAAGAGCGCGCACAGTCGGGAGCTTGGCCGTGGGCGAGAATGTTTCGAAGAAGTCGAGATACTCCTTCTGGGTGAAACCCTTTGCCACGTATCGTGCCTTGAACAGTGGAGCTTCGCCTGGGAGTTGTTTGACTCGGAAGATCCATTTTCCGCCGACGATGTTGACACCGGAAGGGGGAACAACATCGTCAAAGCTGTTGTTGCGAATGAACGCCTCGTTCTCCACATCCATTGCTGCCTTCCACTCCTTCTTATAAGGCCCCGAGAGAGCTTCCTCTTTTGTGCGAGGAGTCGGAATGGTCGGGTTCTCGGTGAAGTTGAGGGAAGGGCAGTCAGTAATGTCCGGGAAGATGTGAGAGAGAAATTGGCAGACCGCGTAAAGGTCAAACAGCTCCTCATGCCTGTCCTCCAGAAGTGCATGGGGGGGAATACGGATGGAGGGGACATCACCCCCGGCAGGAGGAGGCGGGGTGACCGAACACCGGATGGAGAAGGCGGCTGGTCCCCAGGCGAGAGGCGGAGCCGGTCCCTTGGAACGAGTGCGACTAGAGACCGGAGACGAAGGCGGCTGCGGTGGGACCGGAGGGACTGGGCGCCTCCGATAGGAGACTGGTGAGCCGGGCTCGACGCGCGGGGAAGGCGGAGCAGGAGGAGGTGCCGCTGCGGAGGATACTGGGGAGGCCGGGTGAGACACGCCGGACGGAGAAGGTCCTGGAGAAGGGGCAGCAGCCGGAGGTGGGGCATCGAAGTCTGCCCAAACAAGCGTCGGGGGAGGTGGAGGAGGCTCGCCCATGGTCGCAGAGTGGAATGGGCGTGTCTCATGGAAGATGACATCACGGCTGCGAATCAGCTGTCTGGTGATTGGGTTGAGGAATAAGTAGTCTGGGGAGTCGGAGTTGTGCCCCAGGTACATGCAGGTGTGGGTTTTGGGACCAAGCTTGCCACCTTGCTTCCTGCGCGTGTGGGGGCTTAGCAACACATACGCGGTACACCCCCAGACGCGTAGACTGAGGAGGCAGCGAGCGATCTGAACCAAGGTGTGGTTGCGGCTCTCTGCAATGCCGTTCTGCTGCGGGCTTTCAGGGAGCGTGAAGGTTTGCCGAATCCCTTGGGCCACACAGAAGTTATCGAGTTTGCCATTGCGAAACTCTCCCCCGCCATCAGAATGGAGGCACTTCAGAGGAGTGCCGAACGTGACTTGAGCCTGGCGCACCCACGCCATGATGACATCAGGTGCCTCCGCCTTGGTATGCAGGAGGTGCACAGAAACATACCGCGAGTGGTACATCGAGTAGTGTAAGAAAGTACCGATGACCGCCTCGGGATGCGACTGGAGCTGGGCCCCAGAGATCCATGTGCACTAGGTCCAGCGGAGCAGCTGCGACGGATGGGGAGGAAGGGTGCGGCTGCTGCCTGAGCTTGCTCTTGGTGCAGTCCAGGCAGGTGGGTGCAGGTGAGTCTGTTGGTGGAGGAAGCGCCGACGGGAGGCCAAGAAGAAGTTTCTTGGAAGCGATGTCGGCAAGTGTACGGAAGTTGGGGTGACCCAAGCGATGGTGGTAGAGGATGGTTGGGTTGGCGAAGCTGCGACACGAACACGGAGTGGTGCTGGCAGCTTGCGCTTGGGAGAGGGCGGCGAGAGGTGCAGGTGAACGCAGCATGTAGAGCTTGCTACTGTTGAGTGTGAAGCGTGCTAGGAGCTTGTTGGACTTAGGGTCGAAGAGGTCACAGTGATCCGAGTGTGCTGGGAAGATCGTGGTGACGCCTGACCGTTGGAGCTCGTGTTGGGCCACGAGATTGTGGCGTAGTGTGGGAACACACATGCCAGTCACACTGCCCGAAGGAAAAGCTGGGCACGGAACTGTGGAGGAGCCCTTGGCGTGTGTTGTGAAACTGGAGTCTGCTCCAAGTAGACGGATTGGTGTCTCGTATGGCTTGAAGGAGTGTTCTTCCTTGAGAACCGTGTGAGTGGCCCCACTGTCGAGGGTGAACTCTATTGTGGCTAAGGTGCTTTGTGAGCCAGGATACTGCGAAATCGTCTCATTAATCATGGCAGTGCCAGGGAACAACATGTTGAGGCGCACATCAGCAGTGGGAGCTACAGCAGCCTACACGGATTCCTGCGCTTCGACTTGATTGACTTGGCGAGGAGCACGATTGACCATCCAGCTTGGCGGCTTGGAGGCGGTCCCATTGACGGCATACCACTCGTTATCCTTTTTCTTAAAGTAGGAGGCAAGGGCGTGGTTGGTGCCGCCACACACCTGGCCAGCACGAGGGCCGCACTTGATGACATAGGGACACGGGGGGAAGCGGTTGCGCTGGAATGGCACTGAAGCGGCATAGGCTTGAGGCACGGGAGCGCGGATTGCATTGGCCTTGGCTTGAGCGCTGTTGTCCTTTTCGGCAGAAAGGAGTGCGGATGAGACCTTGGCAAATGTGAGGTCTGCAGGAGCAAGGCCCAAGAGCATCTTGCGTGTGACTTCGTATGCCGGAGTGAGGCCGACTAGGAGAGCGGCTGCAGGGGCTTGCTCCGGGAAGACTATCCCCAACTGTTTGAGTTCACCATGAATGGACTGCACCTTGGTGACATAGTCCGCCATGCCTGGCGAGTCCTTGAGCCGCACTTGGAACATGCTGGGGATGAGTATAGCAACTCCCACTGCAGTCTTGTTCAGGAAGCGATCTTCGAGGTAGAGCCAAATGGCGTTGGCAGACGGGTAGTTGTGGTAGGTTTCGACGAGTTCGGGAGGAGTGGTGCCCATGAAGACACTAATGACCGCACCATCGGCCTTCTCCCAATTCTTGTACTTGAGCAGTGCAGCAGCATAAACTGCTTCGGCGGCGGCATTTGCTGGATCGGCAGACCTCTCGGGTTTAGAAGGCTCTTTGCCGTCACCGATGTTGAGAAGGACGTCGGTGAGCTCGAGCCCCTTCACCTCGCGACTGAGGAGGTGCTTGTCGACACCATAGCGCCAAGCCTTGTAGTTGGAGCATGTGCCGTCCGGCTCGAGACGAAGGAGCGGGATCGGGTTGGCGAGTGAAGTGGTTGAGTAAGCCATTGTCGGTGTGCAGCGCGGCACTTCTGGAAATTGGTCGACGAGAATTGCTGAAAATCACTCTGACGGCTTTATCAAAATGTCGCTAAGTAGGAAATGGCGTCGGCGAAAATTCGTTAAAACGCCGACTTGAAACTGAATCTGAGCCTATGTCTAGCCCCGGACCCACACACCCCCCCACACACCCCCAGGCCCTGTCCCGCAGCTACACAGCTTCGCAACCAGCTCCGCAACCAGCTCCGCAACCAGCTCCGCAACCAGCTCTGCAACCAGCTCCGCTCCGCTTCAACCTGTGTACCTGCTCTTGCTTGACGCGAGACGTTCGTGGAGGCAATTTTGCGAGGGGAGTTCACCTATTCTGGCGGGGTCTGAGGGGAAACTCGAGAACGAGTTTTAAGAGATGGTCGAAATTGAGATTCGACCAAGGAGAACCGAGGAGGAAATCGACGACGAGAAGCATGAACGCTTCAGAGATGAGAAATTCAACGAGGTCGAGCGCGAAGGCGGTCGACGATGAGAGGCGCGACTGCAGAGTGGAGCACGTCGAAATTCCGACGACTCGAAACGAATGTCGCGACGATGAAGTGCGCGTAGCGCGGGCACGTTGAGATTAGGACCTTGATCCGCGTGTGCGGATAGGTCGCTCTGATACCATGTAAGAAATAGAGTTGAAATGATTGATTAGGTAAGGAGCCCAAGGCTCTATAAGTACATGGCAAAGTGAGAGAGAATGGATGAAGGGGGATTTGGAGGGAATCCCCATTGGGATCTCCGGAATCTCCAATTGGGTAATTGGAGATTGTGGGGATCACAATTGGGTGAGGTTGGGATTTGTGAGTACACCCCAACCCACTAGAACATTCACAACCTAAACTAGGATATAAAAGTACAAATACAAAAGTGGTATTTGCAGTCTATTTTTTACAGAATTGTCACTCGTGCTGTCGGTTTCTGCAGTATAAGTGGGTTGCGTCCATAACAGAGAAAGAATGGTATCTGTCTGGTTGTGGCATGGGTGGCGTTGTTGTAGGCAAACTCTAGGACGGGTAGGTGCAAGTCCCACTTAGAGATGTCGTCCTTGCACGTTGCAAGGAGGAGTCATTGTGCAATTTGGTTGAGGCATTCGGTTTGTCCGCCTATCTGTGGATGGTATGCAAATGGCATGGCGAGTTTGGTGCCGAGTAGAGACATAAGTTCTTTCCTGAACTTGCTGGTGAACTTAGGATCTCGGTCCGAGATGAGTGTGGTCGGAATGCCATGCTGTGAGATAATTTAGCGAACAAACAGTTGTGTTGTCTCCTCGGTGCGTGCTGTCGGGTGCGTCGGGATGAAGTGCCCCATTTTGGAGAATTTGTTGATGACCTGCGTCATGACCGTTAGTGGTAGTTGGTAACGTGGTTATGAAGTCCAGGCTAACCACTTGCCATGGCTGTTCTAAGACAAGAAAAGGTTGTAGCAGTCCTGCTTCTTCTGCTTACTGCTCTTCATCCGCTGACATGTGTCATACGAGGTGAAAATTTTATGTACGTCATCTGTCATGTCGGCTTAGTAGTAGTGCTTTGCAATACCGGCGCTTCTTGTTGCTACCAAAATGTCCGGAATAGAGGACATCGTGGTATTCTTCGAGTAGTAACTGGCATGAAGGTGGGTAGTTGGGAACCAAGATTTTTGTTGATCCTTTCCGTTACGCAATGTCACTGTCCCACTGGAGTAGACGTTGCTTCCTTGCCAAGGGAATCTTGGGGTCGTCGGTATACCCGTCTATGAAGAGTCCCTTTAGTAGCGGATTCATCCCTTCAATTTGGATGGCAGCAACGTGTGCAGGCCGACTAAGAGCGTCTGCTTTGTTCTTGTGTCCCGGCTTGTACTGTACATGATATCGTAGTGAATATGTGTCTCGAGGAAGTCAATCCACCAGATCTTTCACCTGGAGAGATTTGGTCGTGTCCTCGAATATTTTAGGCTGTAGTGGCCGGTTTAGACGGTCGTTTTTCTTCCTTCGAGATAACATCTCCGCGTTTTGAAGGTGATGACAATAGCAAGGGCTTCTTTGTCATGTATCGGATAATTTAGTGCTGCGCCATGAAGTTACTAGCTAAGGTAGGCGATTGGTTGCATTTCTTTTTCCTGGTTCTGCATCAAGACTACTCCCACTGCCTTGTCACTGGCGTTAGCTTCAATGACGTAGTCGCATTCAGGGTCTGACAAGATGAGCACCGGTGCGGACGTTAGTGCCTGTTTTAGATGTTCCATGGCTTCCTAGTGTCTTGGTTCCCATTGGTAGGGCGTGTTCTTCTTCAGCAGATTCGTGAATGGTGCGCAATTTTCGCATGCTGTGGCAAGAACCTGTTATAATAATTAGCAAAGCCTAGGGACCGCTGTAACTTCTTCACGTCCTCGGGCACGTTTTCCATGTGTGTACAGCTTTGATCCTTTTG
Source organism: Closterium sp. NIES-67 (assembly GCA_027943415.1). NCBI lineage: Eukaryota > Viridiplantae > Streptophyta > Zygnematophyceae > Desmidiales > Closteriaceae > Closterium > Closterium sp. NIES-67. The sequence continues at coordinate 92,536 of BQMB01000005.1, forward strand.
GGGTCGACGTGAACTCCTTGAGTGCTCATCATGAGTCCTAGGAATTGGACCTTCTTGAGGGCAAATTCGATCTTGGATAATTTGACATAGAAGCGTTCCCGTCAAAGAATTTCGAAGACGTGTCGTAGGCATCCAACGTGCTGCTTTATGTCGCACGAGTAGATGATGATGTTGTCCGGGTACACCACCACACACTCATCCAGCAATGGCCATAGAATATGGTTCATATTTGCTTGGAAGGTTGCGGGTGCGCTGGTGAGTCTGAACGACATTTCCAGGTACTCGTACGAACCGCAATGAGTTCGAAAGGCAGTTTTGTGGATGGGATTTTCTGCCATTCTTATTTGTCAGTATCCTTACTGCAAATCCAGTTTGGAAAAGGTCGTGGCTCCATGTAGCTGGTCAAACATGTCATCGATTCGTGGACTTCGGTATTTTATTTATTTAAGGACTGCTTGTTGAGAGCTCGGTAGTCGATGCACATGCGCAAGCTTCCCTCCGATTTCGGTATGAAGAGTGGGGCACCGTATGGTGAGGTGGATGGTCGGATGAGTCCTTCTCGAGGAGATACTCGATCTATTTCTTCACATCACCTAGTTCTGTAGGGCTGAGCCAATATGGTGCTCGGAAGGTCGACTTTGAACCTAGTTCCTCCATGATCTCGTATTGGGGTGTTCGTGTAGCGGTAGCTCGTTTGGAATGTCGTCGAGAAGAATGTCTTGGAAATCCCTCAATAGTTTCTTGATGTTCTCTGTAGGTTCTGATGTTTTCTTTATGTCATCTTCTGCATCTGTTGCTATCACCAAGAACCCGGTGTCGGTTTGTTTCACGTCATTCTCAAATCTGGCGAGTGTTTCCACTGGGATTTCTCATGTGTCGTCCCACTTTGGTAGCTGGACTCTCCTTCCTTTGTTGTCGATGCTTGCAGTGTGGTTGACCCAGTTGATCTCGGGGTTGAATCTTTTAAGGAAGTCTCTCCCGAAGATCAAGTCAAGCCCTTTTATGTTGGTGATGGGGAGGGTAGGTTTTGTGCGCAGTGGTCCGATTTGTAGGTGTAACACTGCTCCGCCGTAGACCGGTAACTTATTGTCGTGGTTGTAGAGAATGGTGAAGGCTTGCACTCTCATGTGTCGTTGGTCGATTGCTGCCTTGTTGCAACGGTATGTGATGCTCCGCTGTCCACAAGTGCTTGGAGGTGTCGCCCTTTGCAGATGACCTCGAGCACGAGGGGCAGGCGTTGCTTGGAGTACGCAAAGATAAGTTTCATTAATAGGGTCATAGGGTACATCCCAATATTCTGTACACACCTTTCCATTACTATATACTCCTGAGCTGACAACTGGCCAAGGCTGCTTGGAGAAAGGCTCTTCTCTAGGGCCCGGAGTTTCCTTGATGATTGTGTGTGTCGGCGATGTCGAAGTTGCTGACCTGGATGCATCTGAAGGAGGTGCTCGGGGCTTTTGCAGCTTCTTGTAGACCCCCAGCTTCCTCTTGAGTTGCTTCAGCTCCACCAATGTCATCCTTGGGGAATGGGGTGGTCGCTGTGGGATGATGTCGGGACGTTGACTCCGTGGAAAGGTCAGCTCCTTTTCACACTCCGAAAAAATTTTCCCCCAAGTTCTCTGATACCAGTACAATCTCCACAATTTCATGCTTCTTTTGGAGTCCCTCCCAAAATTTCTCGAAGGTTCTTCTTCTTCTTCTTCTTCTTCTTCTCCTTCTTCTTCGTCTTCTTCTTCGCCTACTAGATCCCTAATTACTGGCGATTCCCGTTTTTTTATTTATGATTGGCCGAAGAATTCCCGCCATTGTTGCGTGTCCGATACTCTGCACATGCAGCCTTTATTTTGTTGGCCGGCACTCCGCCAAAATCGCACGTGAAATTGGCATTCTTCGAACGTGGCCACCCGTCGAACCTGTCGATTTCCATCGGGTCAGCGAACATGGGGTGTGCCAAGCGGTTGCCCTGTCGCATACTGCCGACATGCGCCCGTCGTGTTCCATGTCGAATCGTTCCGCAGCCGATACGACGTCACTGTAATTCGTCGCTGCCACCTGTCGCTTGACTTCAGTCTTCAGCCAGGCGATGTGCGAGCCCTCACATCAGTGTCGCCGCGAGTCGCACCTGCTGACCATCCTAAATTGGCGAGCTCCCTCAAACGGTTGTGAAATAAATCTCCATGTTGACGATCCATCTGCGGACGTCGGAGTTTCGATTGCTCGGATTGATCGGTTCGGGTGGGCGCGGCTTCGAAGCCTAGAGTAACTGTTGCGACTGTTGCGGCGTCGCCGTTGTTATTTTGTGCTGCACACTAGCACGTCGAGTTACTCTCTCGAACTCGTTTCGCAAAGTTTTGTGGTAGGCTCGCATCTTCTCCTGTAGGGCGGCAATGCGGGTAAGAGCTGTTGGCTAACCTCGGCGTTGTCGAAGCTTGCCATCCTGTTCAGAACACGTGCGGAGGGGTTCATTAAAACAATGCGGAGCTGGTGCTTACCAGAATCGGCGCCGAATTAGTCGCTCGCGACGGTTTTTCAAGGCGGGTTTTCCCACTGCTGCTGCTCAGATGAGCACGGCCGATTGAGAAAAGCTCTGATAACCAAGTGTTACAGGATCCAATTGGTCGATAGAAAATTGCACTATCAATCGGTACAAGGTACTTTTATTCTTCCAAGGTACACCAGGTAACCAAGTTTATCCTGTCCAAATGGAATAGACCTTTCTAGAAATAGAATCAGCTTGCCTATAGCCATGCGAGGCTATTGGCTTTAAGGTATTATGACAGGATTATGCTAGATATATCGCGCCACCACATCCCGAGCCTGGTCCGTGATACAATTGTAATAATAGGATAAACCAGAGGATAATGGAAAATAAGAAAGATGAAATCGAATGAGATGAGATAAAGACCAAATGAATCAGCAAAAAAATGAGAATGGGATAGAGAGAGAAAAAAAAGAAATGAGATAGAAGTGTAATGGGGTCGTACTCTCACAATGTCTGGGGCTGCCTGACTCACGCCCGTGCCCCCGGCGTGGAGAAGCTCTCAGCCCGCACTGTCCCCTGTGTCTTCCTAGAGTTCCCGCTTGATGCTCCTAACTGGCTGTTCTACCACCCATGAGCGCACCGCTCCTTTCACTCTTGTATTGTTACGTTTGATGAGTCTATCTCCTTTTACACTCGCTTTCCTCACTGTGGCGCTCGTGTTCCTTCCCCCCCTCTCTTTCTCGCCCCTCCTCCGCTTGTCGCTCCCCTCCCACCTCGCCTAGCCTTGTCTGGTGTCTCCCACGCCACTCCCCTCCCTTTGATTGGGCCTGTGGGGGAGTCTGCTGACTCTGAAGGCCCTGTGACTGGGATTCCGCCTGCCGCAGCAACAACGCCACTCCCCCTAGCCCCGTTGCCCCAGCCACCTCAGCAGCCTCACCCACTGGTGCTCTAGGGAGCAGTCGGGGACTGTGGACTCTAGGGGTGTTGACTCTGGGGGTGCTGGTGTAAGAAATAGAGTTGAAATGATTGATTAGGTAAGGAGCCCAAGGCTCTATAAGTACATGGCAAGGTGAGAGAGAATGGATGAAGGGGGAATTGGAGGGAATCCCCATTGGGATCTCCGGAATCTCCAATTGGGTAATTGGAGATTGTGGGGATCACAATTGGGTGAGGTTGGGATTTGTGAGTACACCCCAACCCACTAGAACATTCACAACCTAAACTAGGATATAAAAGTACAAATACAAAAGTGGTATTTGCAGTCTATTTCTAACACACCCCCATAGACTGCAAAACCCGGTCAAGGAGCACATAGCCCCATGGAACGGAGAAGGCGATGGTGGTCAGCCTTGCCGAGAGCCTTGGTAAAGAGGTCGGCGAGGTTGCAATCTGAGGTGATGTACCGTACCGTCAGCTGGTCACTCTGAACAAGATCTCGGATGAAGAAATGACGAAGTTCAATGTGCTTGGTGCGAGAGTGGAACACAGGATCCTTGAAGAGGTGAATGGCACTCTGGTTGTCACACCACAGGGTGGGCGACTGCTGGGGGTAGCCTAACTCAGCGAGGACAAACGAGAGCCAGCGTGCCTCTTGAGCAGCCATTGTGCCCGCGTAGAGCTCGGCCTCGCAGGACAACAGGGAGACTGCAGAGGACCGAGTGGAGCGCCAGCTGATGACTCCGCTACCAAGGGTGAAGCAGTACCCTTGGGAGGAGCGTCTGTCAGTCTGGTCATCGGCCCATGAGGAGTCTGTGTATCCCTCGAGCTTGACTGGAGAGGTACCACCAAGAGTGAGGATGTGAGACTTGGTGGCCTGTAGATAGCGCAGGACCCTCTTGGCTGCAGACCAATGCGAGGCAGTGTAGCGTCCGGGGGAGACGTACCGAGAGAGGACACTAACCGGGTAAGCCAAGTCTGATCGAGTGCACATCATGGCATACATGAGTGAACCGACTAGCTCAGGGTACGGGTCCTTGCAAGCGTCAGGAGAAGGAACTGGAGGGGCCGTGAGCTGATGCTGTAGTGGGAGTGGAGTGGAGACAGAGTTACTGGAGTCCATGTCGAACCGCTTGAGAAGGTTGTCGATGTAGGACTCCTGGGAGAGGGTGATCGTGCAAGCCTGGCGGTCACGAGTGATCTCCATCCCCAGGTAGTTCTTGAGGTCACCAAGATCCTTCATGAGAAGGGCGGAGCTGAGAGCAGACTGGACAGCTGCCATGTCGGCTGGATCTCTGGCGGCTAGAATGAAGTCGTCGACGTAGACGAGGATGTAGAAGGGCTCGGAGGAGTGACGAACGAAGAGACTGGAATCTGAGGCTGAGGGATGGAAGTCAAGTGCAAGGAGGACTTCCTTCACCTTGTTGTGCCACTCACGAGGAGCCTGCTTGAGGCCATACACTGGGCGCTTCAGCTTCCACACTGTGTTGGCAGGGTAAGTGCCAGGAAACCCCGGTGGGCGTTCCATGTGAACATCCTCCTTGAGCTGGCCTTAGAGAAAGGCGGAGGAGGCGTCCATGGACTTGATCTCAAAGTTGCCGCGAGCGGCTATATCAAGAAGAGCGCGCACAGTCGGGAGCTTGGCCGTGGGCGAGAATGTTTCGAAGAAGTCGAGATACTCCTTCTGGGTGAAACCCTTCGCCACGTATCGTGCCTTGAACAGTGGAGCTTTGCCTGGGAGTTGTTTGACTCGGAAGATCCATTTTCCGCCGACGATGTTGACACCGGAAGGGGGAACAACATCGTCAAAGCTGTTGTTGCGAATGAACGCCTCGTTCTCCACATCCATTGCTGCCTTCCAATCCTTCTTATAAGGCCCGAGAGAGCTTCCTCTTTTGTGCGAGGAGTCGGAATGGTCGAGTTCTCGGTGAAGTTGAGGGAAGGGCAGTCAGTAATGTCCGGGAAGATGTGAGAGAGAAATTGGCAGACCGCGTAAAGGTCAAACAGGCGAGAGGCGGAGCCGGTCCCTTGGAACGAGTGCAACTAGAGACCGGACACGAAGGCGGCTGCGGTGGGACCGGAGGGACTGGGCGCCTCCGATAGGAGACTGGTGAGCCGGGCTCGACGCGCGGGGAAGGCGGAGTAGGAGGAGGTGCCGCTGCGGTGCGGGCTCATGAGCTGTAGACTGTGGGCGAGAAATCGGAGAGCGGAGGGAATTGCCCGGCGGTCTGGCTGAGGAACGGACCCGAACGAAGCCATCATGTTGAGAGGAGAGGCGCCGAGGAACTCTAGAAAGGTGGAGGAGACTAGTGGGAGGCACTAGGTGCTAGAGGAGTACAATCGGAGGTAGTGGCAGGGGCAACTATGGCCGTTGCAATGGCAGCGAGTCTGAGGCTAGTAGCAGCAGCACCTAATGACACTAAGACGGCAGTAGCAAAAAGCTGTCGGCTGTCGGTAGGCTAGAGCTGCTAGGAGGAGTGGGGAGCAAACGAGGAGGAAGTTTGCGTGAGAGGAACTACTAGGAGCAGTACACCGAGGAGCTAGCTAGGAGGCCCCAGGACTGGCGGCATAGGGTGAAGGACAATCCACAGGGCACAGAGGACTTACGGGGCAGGCGGAGGACTAGCGACTGGCTGCTGGCCGCCGACTGCCGCTGGCGACTGGGGGTCGGTGGCTGACCTTGAAAGGTGGCAGCTGGTGGCTGACGGCTGAGGGTCGACCGTTGGCTGCTGGCGGCTGGTGACTGGTGCTGGTGGTGGGAAACAGCAGTGGCGACAGGAGTAGCAAAGGCGGCTGCCGAGGCAGCGTCGGCTGTAGCGGCAGCGGCGAAAGCGGCTGCAGTGGCGGCAGCAGTGGTTGCAACGACAGTGGGCGGTAGTAGGCGCCAGCGGGCAGCAGCGGGCAGTAGTAGCTGCGGTAGTGGCAGTGGGCGGCAGCAGCCTCTTCTGGCTGCTGACTGCTGGAAGTGGGCTGGTGGCTGCTGGTGGTTGGCACTGGCTGCAGGCTGCTAGCGCTGGTGGCTGGCGTTGCTGGCTGCTGGCGCTGGCTGTTGGCTGGTGATGCTGGTGGCGCTGGTGAGCCAGTGAGCTGGCTGCTGGCTGCTGGCGCTGGCTTCAAGCGCTGCTGGTAGGCAGGCGAGTAGGCGGGCGGGCGAGCAGGCGAGGGTGTGAGCTGGCGAGTAGGCGAGCTGGTGAGCAGACAAGCAGGCAAGCAGGCGGGCAGGCGAGCTGAGTTTTCCCTCAGACGCCGCCAGAATAGGCGAACTCCCCTCGCGAAATCGCCTCCACGAACGTCTCGCGTCAAGCAAGAGCAGGTACACAGGTTGAAGCGGAGCGGAGCTGGTTGCGGAGCTGGTTGCGGAGCTGGTTGCGGAGCTGGTTGCGAAGCTGGTTGCGGAGCTGGTTGCGGAGCTGTGTAGCTGCAGGACAGGGCCTGGGGGTGTGTGGGGGTGTGTGTGGGTCCGGGGTTAGACATAGGCTCAGATTCAGTTTCAAGTCGGCGTTTTAACGAGTTTTCGCTGACGCCATTTCCTACTTAGCGGCATTTTGATAAAGCCGTCAGAGTGATTTTCAGCAATTCTCGTCGACCAATTTCCAGAAGTGCCGCGCTGCACACCGACAATGGCTTACTCAACCACTTCACTCGCCAACCCGATCCCGCTCCTTCGTCTCGAGCCGGACGGTACATGCTCCAACTACAAGGCTTGGCGCTATGGTGTCGACAAACACCTCCTCAGTCGCGAGGTGAAGGGGCTCGAGCTCACCGACGTCCTTCTCAACATCGGTGACAGCAAAGAGCCTCCTAAACCCGAGAGATCCGCCGATCCAGCTAATGCCGCCGCCGAAGCAGTTTATGCTGCTGCACTGCTCAAGTACAAGAATTGGGAGAAGGCCGATGGTGCGGTCATTAGTGTCTTCATGGGCACCACTCCTCCCGAACTCGTCGAAACCTACCACAACTACCCGTCTGCCAACGCCATTTGGCTCTACCTCGAAGATCGCTTCCTGAACAAGACTGCAGTGGGAGTTGCTATACTCATCCCCAGCATGTTCCAAGTGCGGCTCAAGGACTCGCCAGGCATGGCGGACTATGTCACCAAGGTGCAGTCCATTCATGGTGAACTCAAACAGTTGGGGATATCTTCCCGGAGCAAGCCCCTGCAGCCGCTCTCCTAGTCGGCCTCACTCCGGCATACGAAGTCACACACAAGATGCTCTTGGGCCTTGCTCCTGCAGACCTCACATTTGCCAAGGTCTCATCCGCGCTCCTTTCTGCCGAAAAGGACAACAGCGCTCAAGCCAAGGCCAATGCAATCCGCGCTCCCGTGCCTCAAGCCTATGCCGCTTCGGCGCCATTCCAGCGCAACCGCTTCCCCCCGTGTCCCTATGTCATCAAGCGCGGCCCTCATGCCGGCCAGGTGTGTGGCGGCACCAACCACGCCCTTGCCTCCTGCTTTCAAGAAGAAGGATGACGAGTGGTATGCCATCAATGGGACCGCCTCGAAGCCGCCAAGCTGGATGGTCAATCGTGCTCCTCGCAAGGTCAATCAAGTCAAAGCGCAGGAATCCGTGTAGGCTGCTGTAGCTCCCACTGCTGATGTGCGCCTCAACATGTTGTTCCCTGGCACTGCCATGATTAATGAGACAATTTCGCAGTATCCTGGCTCACAAAGCACCTCAGCCACAATAGAGTTCACCCTCGACAGTGGGGCCACTCACACGGTTCTCAAGGAAGAACACTCCTTCAAGCCATACGAGACACCAATCCGTCTACTTGGAGCAGACTCCAGTTTCACAACACACGCCAAGGGCTCCTCCACAGTTCCGTGCCCAGCTTTTCCTTCGGGTAGTGTGACTGGCATGTGTGTTCCCACACTACGCCACAATCTCGTGGCCCAACACGAGCTCCAACGGGCAGGCGTCACCACGATCTTCCCAGCACACTCGGATCACTGTGACCTCTTCGACCCTAAGTCCAACAAGCTCCTAGCACGCTTCACACTCAACAGCAGCAAGCTCTTCACGCTGCGTTCACCTGCACCTCTCGCCGCCCTCTCCCAAGCGCAAGCTGCCAGCACCACTCTGTGTTCGTGTCGCAGCTTCGCCAACCCAACCATCCTCTACCACCATCGCTGGTCACCCCAACTTCCGTACACTTGCCGACATCGCTTCCAAGAAACTTCTTCTTGGCCTCCCGTCGACGCATCCTCCACCAACACACTCCCCTACACCCACCTGCCTGGACTGCACCAAGAGCAAGCTCAGGCAGCAGCCGCACCCTTCCTCCCCATCCGTTGCAGCTGCTCCGCTGGACCTAGTGCACATGGATGTCTAGGGCCCAGCTCCAGTCGTATCCCGAGGCGGTCATCGGTACTTTCTTACACTAGTCGATGACCACTCGTGGTATGTTTCTGTGCACCTCCTGCATACCAAGGCGGAGGCACCTGATGTCATCATGGTGTGGGTGCGCCAGGCTCAAGTCACGTTCGGCACTCCTCTGAAATGCCTCCATTCTGATGGCGGGGGAGAATTTCGCAATGGCAAACTCGATAACTTCTGTGCGGCCCAAGGGATTCGGCAAACCTTCACGCTCCCCGAAAGCCCGCAGCAGAACGGCATTGCAGAGAGCCGCAACCACACCTTGGTTCAGATCGCTCGCTGCCTCCTCAGTTACGCCAACGCACCACGGTCACTCTGGGGATATGCCCTCTTCCATGCGGCACTCCTCTACAATCTTTATCCGCATCCCCACCGGCCCGACACCACACCTACCGCTTTCTGGCTTGGGGTCACGCCTTCCGCCCGCTCTCTACACGTCTGGGGGTGTACCGCGTATGTGTTGCTAAGCCCCCACATGCGCAGGAAGCAAGGTGGAAAGCTTGGTCCCAAAACCCAGACCTGCATGTACCTGGGGCACAACTCCGACTCCCCAGACTACTTATTCCTCAACCCAATCACCAGATAGCTGATTCGCAGCCGTGATGTCATCTTCGATGAGACACGCCCATTCCACTCTGCGACCACGGGCGAGCCTCCTCCACCTCCCCCGACGCTTATTTGGGCAGACTTCGATGCCCCACCTCCGGCCGCTGCCCCTTCTCCGGGGCCTTCTCTGTCCGGCGTGTCTCACCCGGCCTCCCCAGTATCCTCCGCAGTGGCACCTCCTCCTGCTCCGCCTTCCCCGCGCGTCGAGCCCGGCTCACCAGTCTCCTATCGGAGGCGCCCAGTCCCTCCGGTCCCACCGCAGCCGCCTTCGTCTCCGGTCTCTAATCGCACTCGTTCCAAGGGACCGGCTCCGCCTCTCGCCTGGGGACCAGCCGCCTTCTCCATCCGGTGTTCGGTCACCCCGCCTCCTCCTGCCGAGGGTGATGTCCCCGTATTCCCCCCCGTGCACTTCTGGAGGACAGGCATGAGGAGCTGTTTGACCTTCACGCGGTCTGCCAATTTCTCTCTCACATCTTCCCAGACATTACTGACTGCCCTTCCCTCAACTTCACCGAGAACCCGACCATTCCGACTCCTCGCACAAAAGAGGAAGCTCTCTCGGGGCCTTATAAGAAGGAGTGGAAGGCAGCAATGGATGTGGAGAACGAGGCGTTCATTCGCAACAACAGCTTTGACAATGTTGTTCCCCCTTCCGGTGTCAACATCGTCGGCGGAAAATGGATCTTCCGAGTCAAACAACTCCCAGGCGAAGCTCCACTGTTCAAGGCACGATACGTGGCGAAGGGTTTCACCCAGAAGGAGTATCTCGACTTCTTCGAAACATTCTCGCCCACGGCCAAGCTCCCGACTGTGCGCGCTCTTCTTGATATAGCCGCTCGCGGCAACTTCGAGATCAAGTCCATGGACGCCTCCTCCGCCTTTCTCCAAGGCCAGCTCAAGGAGGATGTTCACATAGAACGCCCACCGGGGTTTCCTGGCACTTACCCTGCCAACACAGTGTGGAAGCTGAAGCGCCCAGTGTATGGCCTCAAGCAGGCTCATCGTGAGTGGCACAACAAGGTGAAGGAAGTCCTCCTCGCACTTGACTTCCATCCCTCTGCCTCAGATTCCAGTCTCTTCGTTCGTCACTCCTCCGAGCCCTTCTACATCCTCGTCTACGTCGACGACTTCATTCTAGCCGCCAGAGATCCAGCCGACATGGCAGCTGTCCAGTCTGCTCTCAGCTCTGCCCTTCTCATGAAGGATCTTGGTGACCTCAAGAACTACCTGGGGATGGAGATCACTCGTAACCGCCAGGCTTGCACGATCACCCTCTCCCAGGAGTCCTACATCGACAACCTTCTCAAGCGGTTCGACATGGACTCCAGTAACTCTGTCTCCACTCCACTCCCACTACAGCATCAGCTCACGCCCCCTCCAGTTCCTTCTCCTGACGCCTGCAAGGACCCGTACCCTGAGCTAGTCGGTTCACTCATGTATGCCATGATGTGCACTCGATCAGACTTGGCTTACCCGGTTAGTGTCCTCCCTCAGTACGTCTCCCCCGGACGCTACACTGCCTCGCATTGGTCTGCAGCCAAGAGGGTCCTCCGCTATCTACAAGCCACCAAGTCTCACATCCTCACTCTTGGTGGTACCTCTCCAGTCAAGCTCGAGGGATACACAGACTCCTTATGGGCCGATGACCAGACTGACAGACGCTCCTCCCAAGGCTACTGCTTCACCCTTGGTAGCGGAGTCATCAGCTGGCGCTCCACTCGGTCCTCTGCAGTCTCCCTGTCGTCCTGCGAGGCCGAGCTCTACGCGGGCACAATGGCTGCTCAAGAGGCACGCTGGCTCTCCTTTCTCCTCGCTGAGTTAGGCTACCCCCAGCAGTCGCCCACCCTGTGGTGTGACAACCAGAGTGCCATTCACATCACCAAGGATCCTGTGTTCCACTCTCGCACCAAGCACATCGAACTTCGTCATTTCTTCATCCGAGATCTTGTTCAGAGTGACCAGCTGACGGTACGGTACATCGCCTCAGATTGCAACCTCGCCGACCTCTTTACCAAGGCTCTCGGCAAGGCTGACCACCATCGCCTTCTCCGTTCCATGGGGCTATGTGCTCCTTGATCGGGTTTGCAGTCTATGGGGGTGTGTTAGAAATAGACTGCAAATACCACTTTTGTATTTGTACTTTTATATCCTAGTTTAGGTTATGAATGTTCTAGTGGGTTGGGGTGTACTCACAAATCCCAACCTCACCCAATTGTGATCCCCCCAATCTCCAATTACCCAATTGGAGATTCCGGAGATCCCAATGGGGATTCCCTCCAATTCCCCCTTCATCCATTCTCTCTCACCTTGCCATGTACTTATAGAGCCTTGGGCTCCTTACCTAATCAATCATTTCAACTCTTGTTCTTACACACGAAAGTGCGCATGTGTCATGCTGAGAGCAGTCGCAGTTGACCTGAAGAGTGGACATTTGGCCTAGTGCTAGAGGACTATTGCTGTAACTAGCCACTAGAGTGTTTTTTTGGTCGATTCTGTGCTCTATTCCTAGCGTTCGTACGATCTGTCGAAAACTCAGACCCTGGCGACAGAGGCTCATGATCTGGTATCTCTGACGCAAAGCAAGCGGGCGTGTGGTTACTGGAGGATCACGAGGTAAGGGGCATGCGCTAGCGAAAGTCCGAGGGATTTTGCTGGCTCGTGCAAAGAATGCTCGACAGAAACAGATCTAGTCTCAACTTGGGTAGTATTTGTCGAGTGTCAAATCTTGTTATCACTATTAGCAATTCGATATTGGCTGGATTTGTCATATATGGAGGTGCATCAGTTGTTTATGCGTAATATCTATAGGCTCCAGATTGTAAATAATTCATTTATACTTGTTAAAACATCACGAAATTGCTGAACAGTGCCATTTTGTGGACAGATAGTTCTGTCACTGTAGCTCCCAGGACTGGCTGACACCGACCAGTGCACTGGTCAGCTACTAAGAGGGTTTTGTGGTATCTCGCGAGTACATCATGACTGGGGCTTGTGCTGGGAGGACGGCAGCTAGTGGTCCTCACTGGACACATAGGCGCGTCATGGGGTAACGAGTTGGAGACACTCATGTCCTCACATGGCTATTGTTTTAGTCGTGGTGGTAGTGTTGTCTCATGGAGGCCCACTAGGTCGTCGTTTGTAGCTCAGTCGAGTTGTGAGGCAGAGATCTACATTGGGGCTGTGGCCGCTCAGGAGCTCCGCTGGCTGACGTTCTTGCTCACTGGCTTAGGTGAGCGGCCTATGTCTGCCACTATCCTGTTTACTAATAACAAGGCCGTGATCCTTCTATGTGAGGAGGCTCGACTGGAGGGCAAGGCATAACACATCCAGCTGTGGTACTTCCTGCTGCGTGAGTCGCAGCAGCGCGGTCAGGCTCGTATAGTATAGTTTGCCTCAGAGGCCAATACTGCTGATATCTTCACCTAGGCCCTAGGGCCTCATCACCATCAGCAGTTGTGTAGTCAGCTTGGTCTAGTCTCGGTAGCCTCTCCCTTTCTTGTATCCTGATCTCTACGATATCGGTTTTGTACGTGCTCCTCTATACTGCCTGTCTTGTTACACTTGCTGAGTGGCCTCCTGGCCCTTGTCTCAGTGGTCAGACTAGTAGTGCTGCCCTCAGCTGTTTTTTTAATTAGAGGTCAGACTTTTAGTGCTTCCCTTGATGATTGTTTCTTATTAAGCTCTGCCCCTACCCAAGCTGGGGGGTGTGTTAGCATTCATGGTATATGTGTTAGGAATATCTGAACTACATATCAACTCATATATATTTGTTGTTATAGGCTAGATAGGTGCATGCTCTTAGAGAGTACAACACCCAAGCATAAGAACCCTTGTATGCCCTTATTTAGTTCAATGCATTATTCTGAGATGGTATCAGCCTAGGTGAGTCCTCCTCACCCGCGCTTCTGCCCTAGTCCCGCCCTAGTTTATGTGTGTCCCTCCCTAGTCACCACTGGCCCCTAGCGTGCCGCGTGGCCCCTAGCCCCTGCTGGCCCCCTAGCCCGCTGCTGGCCCCCTAGCTTGCTGCAGGTCCCCTAGCGCACGCCGCCGCAGGCCCCTAGCACGGCGCCACCACGGGCCCCCAACGTGCCGCCACCGCTGGCCCCTAGCTCGCCACCGGCCCCGTTCCTCGCCGCGCGACCCCCTGCCCGCCGGCCCCAGCTCGCCGGCCTCCGATCGCTGGCCCCAGCTCGCCGGCCCCTGCACGCCAGCCCTCGCTCGCCGGCCCTTGCTCGCGTCGGCCCCAGCTCGCCGACCCCAGATCGCCGGCCCCAGCTCGTGCCGGCCCCAGATCGCTGGCCCCAGCTCCCGCCGGCTCCAACTCTCGCCGGTCCCAGCTCCCGCCTGCCCCAGCTCCCACCGACCCCAGCTCCTGCTGGCCCCAGCTCCCACTGGCCGCAACTCGCCCCGGCCCCAGCTCACCGGCCCCAGCTCAGCGTGCGCCGGCTCCCTGCTAGCCGCCGGCCTTTGCTCGCTGTGCCGCCTCGACCTGCCTGCCCCTCGTTGCCGCCGACTCTGGTTCCACTCTAAGCCGGCGCCTCCACCGGCTGTCTCCTCTGCCGCGGCTTCACCGCTCTCCACCGCTCTCCACAGCCCCTGCCCGCCCCTGCTACTCCTCCTCCTCTAGCGGTCATCAGCTGCTGCAGACGTGGTGATGGCAGACACTGTGCTCCGCCTGGACGCGGAGGGTCTGGCGGTCGACTTTGAGGCGTCGCTCGCCAACCTCTGCCACGACGTAAGGGTTCAGCGTCAGGATGGCCAATCTCTGGCCATCCATGTCGATGGTAAGCTCCCCTGCCCAGACCCGCCTGCTGCCCTCCCTGACGGCCCCATGCCCACTGAGCGTGAGGCCTTTGCTGATGAGCGTGAGGCTTATGGCCTAGCAGTTTTGGTGGTGGTGGCCATGGTGGCGGCTCGCGTAGCTCGGCATCGGGTGGCGGCTCCATTGCGGCAACTTGCCAGTACTAGCTTCAAACTGGCCCCTGTCGTGGCACCATGTACGACCGTCCAAGTCACACCGCCACCGGCTGCTACCGACGCCTCGACGACCTCTTCCGTCTCCGGTTCGGGCCTGCGCCGGACCTACCCGACTAGCACAGCCGACTAGGACGTCGCCGTGTGCCGATCTTTGAGATGGATGTGGATCAGATTTGTTGTGCTTTGTATGTCATTTGTGCTAATGATTCTAGAGTGACAGGACCTTATTACCTTGTATTGCCTAGTGTAGGTGTGTCCACTCTGTGTAGTGTAGGCTCCCTTGCTGCGTCAGGCGTAGGACCTCCTGCCTTATTTAGCCTCGACTCCACCCTAGCCCCTCCGCCGGCTGACGTTACGCTGCTCTCTCCACCACGCTGGACTCTGATGCGTCCGCCTGCTTCTTTCGCGACCACACTGCGCTCACGCCGCTTGCCGCCCCTGTAGTTGTCGTGCTTGCTGACCCCTCCTCAGGTCCGGTAGTTGCACATAGCTCCACCACCCTTCCCTGACCAGCAGTTCCCTCAGGCTCCCTTACAGGCTTGCACATACCCTCGTTCTATAGGAACCTAGTAGGTGTCGGCTGTCTTCAGGACCTCGGCATCACCACTACGTTCCCTGGACACGAGCGGTACACAATCTGTACCGAGGCCGCCACTGGTGCCACCCTCACCAGGTTCCCCCGGGACTCAGTGTTTGGCCTGTTTACGCTCCACACCGCGCCCCCCCGGTGGTAGCATCCTCTTACATGGTGGCGCCTACCAGGTTTCAGCGGCTTGCTCGTGTCGGTCGCTCACTCACCCGTCCCTTCTGTGGCACCAATGCCTAGGTCACCCCGAACTCCCGCGTCTGCGTCACATGTCCCAGCACAGTCTTTTCTTTGGTCTCCCTGCGTCGCTCCCTGCCCTCCCTCCCTCACACGTGCCTCCGTGCACGCCTTGCGTAGAGGGCCGGCTGCACCATACTCCTCACTCCTCCTCGTTTCCCCCCATCACGGTGCCACTCCTGACCCTGCACCTGGACGTCTAGGGCCCAGCCCCCATCCTTGGGCTGCGTCGCGAGCGCTAAATTCTGGTGCTCGCAGACGACTACATGCGCTACACCATGGTGCTTCCCCTGGAGCGGAAGACAAGCATGCATGTTCTTATCTCATGGCTGGTAGCTGCACTTCTCCACAGCGCCCTTCCAGTGCTCCATCTCCACTCCGACCATGGCAGTGAGTTTGCCTCCAGCCGGCTTGGCCAGTTCTATCATACGAGGGGCATCACCTAGTCGTGCACCTTGCCGGACTCCCCGCAGCAGAATGGGGTCGCTGAGCGATGCATCAGTTTGGTCATGAAGGTGGCTTGTACTGTCGCCGGATCAAATGTGTCGAGGAAAAGTTGCACTATCGATTGATACAAGGCGCTTTTATACTCCCGAAGTACATCAGGTAACCAGGTTTATCCTATCCAAAGGGAATAGACCCTTCTAGAAATAGAACCACCCTGCATATAGCCACGCGAGGTTATTGGCTATAAGGGATTACGAATGGATTACGCTAGATATAGGGCGCCAGTACATCCCGAGCCTGGTCGGTGATATAATTATAATAACAAGACAAACCAAATGATAATGGAATAGGAGAAGTAGGAAACCAAATGAGATGAAAGAAAAGGAGGAATCAATAGAAAGGAGATATGAAAAGGGAAAGTGGTGTAACGGGGTCGTACTCTCACAATTCCCCCCCTCAAAGCTGGGTGGTACTGTAGAAGTAACACCCTGCTTGATAAGGTATTCGTGAAGAGGACGACGAGCGTTACCCATCTCGGATTCAGGAACAAAAGTATCCTCAGAAGGATCATAACCCTTCCAACGAATGAGAAGCTCCACGGTGACATTCCGACGATGGCGGTGTGCGAGCACGTACTCGACCTCGTACTCAAGTTCATCGTGGACGAGGACGGGCGGCGGCGGCGGGGCTGGCATCCGGTGAAGACCGTGTTAGGGTCTCAATAGGGCTTCAGAAGTTGGACATGGAAGGCGTTGTGAATCCTCCAGGTAGCTGGCAGGCATAAGCGGAAGGTAACAGGAATGACTTGTGCTTCAACGAGAAAGGGCCCGCAGAAGCGAGGTCGCAGTTTGGATGGGAGATGACTGATGTTGATATTGCGGGAGTCAAGGAGAACCTGGTCTCCCATGGTAATGGTGTGGTCAGTGCGGTGGCGATCGGCCTGGCGCTTCTGTTGCTGCTGTATGTCGAGGAGGCGGTTGTGGGTCCGATCCCAAAGCTGATGCATGGTCGTCATGAAGTCGTGTGCGTGTTGGACTGTGTCTGATGCTGTCGGTTTTTGTGGCGTGAGCGGGTGGCGTCCGTAGCAGAGGAAGAACGACATCTGTCTAGTAGCGGCTTTAGTGGCATTGTTGTAGGCAAACTCCAGGACTGGCAGATGCAAGTCCCATTTAGAGATTTTGTCTTTGCATGCTGCGCGGAGGAGTTGCTCTACAATAAAATTGAGGCGCTCAGTCTGTTCATCTGTCTGCGGATGGTAGGCGGATGATATGGCGAGTTTGGTCCCGAGTAGAAACATTAGTTCCTTCCAGAACTTGCTGGTGAGCTTGGGATCTCGGTCGGAGATGAGTGTGGTCGGAATGCCATGATGTGAGATGATGTAGCGAACGAATAGTTGTGCTGTTTCTTCGGTGCGTGCTGTCGTGTGTGTCGGGATAAAGTGTCCCATTTTAGAGAACTTGTTGATGACGACAAGGATTGCATCATGATCGCTAGTGGTAGTTGGTAATCCGGTGATGAAATCCAGGCAAACCACTTGCCATGGTTGTTCTGGGACAGGAAGAGGCTGTAGCGGTCCTGCTTTTTCTGCTTGCTGCTCTTCATCCGCTAACATGTAGCACATGAGGTGACAAATTGTTGGACGGCTGCCATGTGAGGCTAGTAGTAGTGCTTTGCAATACCGGTGAGCATTTTGTTGCTACCGAAGTGTCCCGCGTATAGGACATCGTGGTATTCTTCGAGTAGTAACTGGCGCAAAGGAGGGTAATTGGGTACCCAGATTTTTGTTGATCCTTTCCAGTATGAGATGTCACTGTCCCCCTGTAGCAGGTTTCGTTTTGCTGGCAAAGGAATTTCGGGGTCGATGGCGTACCCGTGTGTGAAGAGTCCCTTGAGTATTGGGTTCATCTCTTCGACTTGGATTGCGGCAACATGTGCAGGCCGACGAAGAGCGTCTACTTAGTTTTTGTGGCCGAGCTTGTACACGATGTCATAGTGGAAGTGCGTCTCGAGAAAGTCAATCCATCGGACATGCCACCTGGAGAGGTTTGGTTGTGCTTTCAGATATTTCAGGCTGCAGTGGTCGGTCAAAACGGTTGTGTTCAGTCCTTGGAGATAACATCTCCACGTTTTGAAGGCGATGATAATGGCAAGGGCCTCCTTGTCGTGTATCGGGTAGTTTAGTTCTGCCCCTTTAATTTTTTGCTGACGTAGGTGATTGGTTGCAGTCCATTCTCCTGGTCTTGCATCAAGACTGCTCCCACTACCTGGTCGCTAGCGTTAGCTTCGATGACATAGTCGCGTCGGGGTCTGGCAAGATAAGTGTGGGTGCAGACGTGAGTGCTTGTTTCAGCTGCTCCACAGCTTCCTGATGTTTTGGTTCCCACTTATAGGGCGTGTTCTTCTTCAGTAGATTCGTGAGTGGCGTTGCGATTTTCGCGTACTGTGGCACGAACCTACTGTTATAGTTAGCGAAGCGTAGGAACTGCTGCAACTCCTTCACGTTCTCGAGTGTCTTCCACGTGCGTACAGCTTTGATCTTCTTGGGGTCAACGTGAACTCCTTGAGCTCTCACCATGTGTCCTAGGAATTGGACTTTCTCGAGAGAGATTTCGCTCTTGGATAACTTGTCGTAGAATCGTTCTTATCGGAGAATAACGAAGACACGTCGCAGGTGTTGGACGTGCTGCTGCATATCACGCGACTAGATGGGGATGTCGTCCATGTACACCACCACGCATTCGTCCAAGAGTGGGCATAGAATATGGTTCATTTTGGCTTGGAACGTTGCTGGTGCGTTGGTGAGTCCGGACGGCATTACCAGATACTCGTACGACCCGCAATGAGTGCGGAAAGCAATTTTGTGGACGGAATTGTCCGTCATTCGTATCTACCACTATCCGGACGGCAGATACAGTTTGGAAAATACCGTGGCTCCCCAAAGCTGGTCAAGCAGGTCATCGATTCGTGGTATTGGGTATTTGTTCTTGATGGTCTGCTTGTTGAGAGCTCGGTAATCAATGCACATGCGCAGGCTTTAGTCCGGTTTCAGTGTGAAGAGTACTGGGGCACCGTATGGCAAAGTGGATGGTCGGATGAGTCCTTTTGTGAGGAGATACAGCATATGCTTCTTCATGTCGGCTAGCTCTGTGGGGCTGAGCCGATATGGTGCTCCGAAGGTCGGCTTCAAACCTGGTTGTTCCACGATCTTGTGTTGGTGCGTTCGGAATGGCGGCAGCTCGTTCGGAAGGTCATCGGGAAGAATGTCTTACAACTCCTTCAGTAATTCCTTGTTGTGTTGTGGAGGTTCCGAGGCTTTCTCTCCGTCGCTTTCTACATCCGTCGCTATCGCCAGGAACCCGGTGTCAGTTCGCTTTATATCCTTCTCGAATCGTGCGAGTGTCTCCACTGGGATATCTCCTGTATTGTTCCACTTGGGTTGCTGGACTCTCCTCCCATTGTTGTACTGTACATGCTTGCGGTATGATTTACACAGTTGATCTCGGGGTTGAATCTTTTTAGGAAGTCTCGGCTGAAGACCAAGTCAAGCCCTCTTTTGTTGGTGATGGGGAGTGCACGTCTCCAATGCAGTGGTCCGATTTGTGGGTGTAAAACTTCTTCGCCGTGTACTGGTAACTTGCTGTCGTCCATCATCGTTGCAGAGAATACTGAAGGCTTGTAATCTTCCCGAAGTCGGTCGATTACTTTCTTGTCGCATATGGTGTGCGATGCTCCGCTGTCCATGAGTGCTTGGAGGCGTCGTCCTTTGCAGATGATCTCGAGCATGAGGGGTGGGCGTTGCTCGGAGTACCCAAAGATAGTTTCGTTAATGGGATCATTGGGTACATCCCAATATTCCGTACACACCATTTTCTTGCTATCTGGTCGTGGGTTAGCAGTTGGCCGGGGCTGCTTGGAGAAAGTCCCTCCCTCAGGACCCTGAGCTTTCTTGACGACTGTGTGTGTCATTGATGCCAAATTTGCTGAGCTAGATGTTAGAAATAGACTGCAAATACCACTTTTGTATTTGTACTTTTATATCCTAGTTTAGGTTATGAATGGTCTAGTGGGTTGGGGTGTACTCACAAATCCCAACCTTACCCAATTGTGATCCCCCCAATCTCCAATTACCCAATTGGAGATTCCGGAGATCCCAATGGGGATTCCCTCCAATTCCCCCTTCATCCATTCACTCTCACCTTGCCATGTACTTATAGAGCCTTGGGCTCCTTACCTAATCAATCATTTCAACTCTATTTCTTACATGGTATCAGAGCGACCTATCCGCACACGCGGATCAAGGTCCTAATCTCAACGTGCCCGCGCTACGCGCACTTCATCGTCGCGACATTCATTTCGAGCCGTCGGAATTTCAACGTGCTCCACTCTGCAGTCGCGCCTCTCATCGTCGACCGCCTCCGTGCTCGACCTTGTTGAATTTCTCATCTCTGAAGCTTTCACGCTTCTCATCGTCGATTTCCTCCTCGGTTCTCCTTGGTCGAATCTCAATTTCGACCATCTCTTAAAACTCGTCCTCGAGTTTCCCCTCAGACCCCGCCAGAATAGGCGAACTCCCCTCGCGAAATCGCCTCCACGAACGTCTCGCGTCGGGACCGGCTCCGCCTCTCGCCTGGGGACCAGCCGCCTTCTCCATCCGGTGTTCGGTCACCCCGCCTCCTCCTGCCGAGGGTGATGTCCCCTCCATCCGTATTCCCCCCCGTGCACTTCTGGAGGACAGGCATGAGGAGCTGTTTGACCTTCACGCGGTCTGCCAATTTCTCTCTCACATCTTCCCGGACATTACTGACTGCCCTTCCCTCAACTTCACCGAGAACCCGACCATTCCGACTCCTCGCACAAAAGAGGAAGCTCTCTCGGGGCCTTATAAGAAGGAGTGGAAGGCAGCAATGGATGTGGAGAACGAGGCGTTCATTCGCAACAACAGCTTTGACGATGTTGTTCCCCCTTCCGGTGTCAACATCGTCGGCGGAAAATGGATCTTCCGAGTCAACCAACTCCCAGGCGAAGCTCCACTGTTCAAGGCATGATACGTGGCAAAGGGTTTCACCCAGAAGGAGTATCTCGACTTCTTCGAAACCTTCTCGCCCACGGCCAAGCTCCCGACTGTGCGCACTCTTCTTGATATAGCCGCTCGCGGCAACTTCGAGATCAAGTCCATGGACGCCTCCTCCGCCTTTCTCCAAGGCCAGCTCAAGGAGGATGTTCACATGGAATGCCCACCGGGGTTTCCGGGCACTTACTCTGCCAACACAGTGTGGAAGCTGAAGCGCCCAGTGTATGGCCTCAAGCAGGCTCCTCGTGAGTGGCACAACAAGGTGAAGGAAGTCCTCCTCGCACTTGACTTCCATCCCTCAGCCTCAGATTCCAGTCTCTTCGTTCGTCACTCCTCCGAGCCCTTCTACATCCTCGTCTACGTCGACGACTTCATTCTAGCCGCCAGAGATCCAGCCGACATGGCAGCTGTCCAGTCTGCTCTCAGCTCCGCCCTTCTCATGAAGGATCTTGGTGACCTCAAGAACTACCTGGGGATGGAGATCACTCGTGACCGCCAGGCTTGCACGATCACCCTCTCCCAGAAGTCCTACATCGACAACCTTCTCAAGCGGTTCGACATGGACTCCAGTAACTCTGTCTCCACTCCACTCCCACTACAGCATTAGCTCACGGCCCCTCCAGTTCCTTCTCCTGACGCCTGCAAGGACCCGTACCCTGAGCTAGTCGGTTCACTCATGTATGCCATGATGTGCACTCGACCAGACTTGGCTTACCCAGTTAGTGTCCTCTCTCGGTACGTCTCCCCCGTACGCTACACTGCCTCGCATTGGTCTGCAGCCAAGAGGGTCCTCCGCTATCTACAAGCCACCAAGTCTCACATCCTCACTCTTGGTGGTACCTCTCCAGTCAAGCTCGAGGGATACACAGACTCCTCATGGGCCGATGACCAGACTGGCAGACGCTCCTCCCAAGGGTACTGCTTCACCTTTGGTAGCGGAGTCATCTGTTGGCGCTCCACTCAGTCCTCTGTAGTCTCCCTGTCGTCCTACGAGGCCGAGCTCTACGCAGGCACAATGGCTGCTCAAGAGGCACGCTGGCTCTCCTTTCTCCTCGCTGAGTTAGGCTACCCCCAGCAGTCGCCCACCCTGTGGTGTGACAACCAGAGTGCCATTCACTTCTTCAAGGATCCTGTGTTCCACTCTCGCACCAAGCACATCGAACTTCGTCATTTCTTCATCCGAGATCTTGTTCAGAGTGACCAGCTGACGGTACGGTACATCGCCTCAGATTGCAACCTCGCCGACCTCTTTACCAAGGCTCTCGGCAAGGCTGACCATCATCGCCTTCTCCGTTCCATGGGGCTATGTGCTCCTTGATCGGGTTTGCAGTCTATGGGGGTGTGTTAGAAATAGACTGCAAATACCACTTTTGTATTTGTACTTTTATATCCTAGTTTAGGTTATGAATGTTCTAGTGGGTTGGGGTGTACTCACAAATCCCAACCTCACCCAATTGTGATCCCCCCAATCTCCAATTACCCAATTGGAGATTCCGGAGATCCCAATGGGGATTCCCTCCAATTCCCCCTTCATCCATTCACTCTCACCTTGCCATGTACTTATAGAGCCTTGGGCTTCTTACCAAATCAATCATTTCAACTTTATTTGTTACACTGGATGCATCCGGAGGAGGAGTTAGGGGTTTTTGCAGCTTCTTGTAGACCCCCAGCTTCTTCTTGAACTGTTTCAGCTCCACCGACGTCTTCTCTGGGGAACGGGTAGTCGTTGTGGGTTGGTGTCGGGAGAGGATGTTGACTCCGTGGAAAGGTCGGCTTCTTTCCACACTTTTTAATCTTGTCCCCAAGTTTTCGGTACCGGTATGATCTCCACAAGTTTCTGCTTCTTCTGGAGTCCCCCCCGAAATTTCTCCAAGGCTCTAGCCCCTCGAGAATCATAATTTTTCATTAAAGTATCTTTATAAGATAGCTTTAACGAATCCTTACAATATCTTGGGTCTTCTAGTAGTTTCCCCGTGTCGGCAGAGTCCTTTTTTTCGGATTCAGATTTTTTCTCGGCGATTTTCTCTGGCGAAGAGTGGTCCTGGGGTGGAGAATTTTCCCCATCATTTCCTCGTGCTCGCATCGTATCAGCTTCGTTGATGTCGATTTTCCCAGAATCCCGCGGCCGCTTTCGGATCTTTTCTTTTTCGCCAGCTAGATGCGCAATCACTGGCGAATTCTGCTTTTTGTCTTGTGATTCGCCGAAGAATTTCTGCCATTGTTGCGTGCCCGATACTAAGTGCGTGCGGCTTTCATTTTGTTGCGATTGAAGATTCGATGGCTCGACGGGCGGTCATGTAAAAAAAAAAACCAACTATACGTGTGATTTTTGTGATTTTTTGTTGCAATTGAAGATTCGAGACTATAGTTGGTTTTTTTTTTTTATGTGACCGCCCGTCGAACTTGTCGATTTCCATCGGGTCGGCGAACGTGAGGTGAGCTGAGCGGTCACCCTGTCGCGTAGTGTTGATATACGCCCATCGTGTTCCGGCGTTGCCCATGTCAAACCGCTCTGCTGTCGAAACGACATCACTGTAGATCGCGTAATTTATCACTGCTACCTGTCGTTTGACTTCGGTCTTCAGCCCGGCGAGATACGACTGTAATTTTTCCCCTTTGGTCAGGTCAGGAATGCGGTTATAAAATTCCTCCATCTGTTGCGTTTACTACGCTACACTCCCGAACTGTCGATGGCGATGAATTTTTTCCCAAGCAAGGAAACCCAAAATTATCTACTCGAAGCGTTTGAGCAGGTCGTTGCGGAACTGCACACACGTGGCTTCACCGTGGATGAAGGTACTGTTAGCACCGATCCACTCGAGTGCCGGTCCTCGCATCAGTGTTGCCGCGAGTCGTACACGTTGACCGTCCCAGACTGGCGAGCTCCATCCGACGGCTGCGAAGTAGATCACCATGCCGGCGATCCATCTGCGGGCGTCGGAATTTCGATCGCTTGGATCGAACGGCTCAGTTGGGCGCGGATTTGGAGCCTTGAGAAAGTGCTCCGACTGCAGCGTTGTCACTGTTGTTGTCTCTTGTTGCGCGCCGGCGAGTCGAGTTACTTGCTCGAACTCGTTTCGCCAAGCTTCGCGATCGGCTCGCATCTCCTCCTGAAGGGCGGCGATGCTTGCGAAGAGCTGCTGGGTATCCTCGGCGTTGTCAAAGTTTGCCATCCTGTTCAAAACACGCACGGAGGGGTGAATTCGAAAAATGCGGAGCTGGTGCTTACTAGAATCGGCGCCGAACTAGTCACCCCCGGCGGTTTTTCTAGGCAGGTTTTCCCGCTGCTTCTCCTTAGCTGAGGGCGGCTGAGTGATAAAAGCTCTGATTACCAAGTGTTACAGGATCGAATGTGTCGAGAAAAAGTTGCACTATCGATTGATACAAGGCACTTTTATACTGCCAAGTACATTAGGTAACGAGGTTTATCCTATCCAAAGGGAATAGACCCTTCTAGAAATAGAATCACCCTGCGTATAGCCACGCGAGGCTATTGGCTTTAAAGGATTACGGCACGATTACGCTAGATATAGCACACCAGTACATCCCGAGCCTGGTCGGTGATATATTTCTAATAACAGGATAAACCAAAGGATACTGGAATAGGAGAGATAGGAAACCAAATGAGATGAGAGAAAAAGGGGAATGAAATTGAAAGGAGATATGAAAAGGGAAATTGTTGTAACGGGGTCGTACTCTCACACGTACCTCCATGATCCATGCTGGTGCACCCCATTTTCTAAGGCCGTTCGCCATGCGCTACGCTTTTCACCAGCTTAACATGTGGCCACACTCCCAGCGGCCGCAGGTTTTTGCCGACCCTCCTCTGGACCGGGTTCCCTGGTGACGCGTCTGACTGGCACTTTTACCACCCGCCGTCTCACCACTTCTTTCACTCGCGTGACATATCCTTTCACGAGTCTGTCTCCTTCTACACCCGCTTTCCCCACCGAGCTCTCTTGGTCACCCCACCCCTGTTCCTTGTCTTCACTCCCCCGATAGCTCCCGCCCCCCTCCCTCCCTATTCTGCCCCGTCTTCTGTGTCTCACGTCACTCCCCTTCCCTCAGTTGCCTCAGCGGAGGACCTGCGGATTAGGGTTTGTCGCATGTCCCTACAGCGATTGTTCCCTGCGCCGTGGTGTCTCCTTCGCCACCGCAGCAGCAGCCATTGCGTCGCAGCAGCTGCAGCCGCCGCTGCAGCTGCCGCAGCAGCAACAGCTGCTGGGGTCCGCGAGCTCTTGGGGTGCTGGGGGTGCGGGCGCTGAGGAGGGTGCTGGTGTTGGGGGTGCTGGTTCTGGGGGTGCTAGAACTGGGGGTAATGTCGTGGCTAGTCCCGGCGGTTGTGGGAGTGGTGCGGGTGTTGGAGAGGATTGTAGTTCTGGGGGTCCTCGTCCTGGGGGTGCTCGTTCGGAGGGTGCTGTCATGGAGAGTCGTGAAGTAGCCATAGTGCGGCAGAAGGCTCTGGTATGGGTGCGGAGCAGCAGCAATCGCCGCCGATGTCCGCCCTTCGCCTCCTCGGTCTTCCCTCCTCTGACCGCTCGCCCGAGCCTCCCCCGGCGCCGCCTCGTCCGCATGTCTACGGCCGTGTGTTTCCTTCGCTGGACTCGTCCTCGGCACGTTTCCCCCCTCGTTCTTCTCCCGTGTCTCCTCCTATGTCTCCCGACCCGATGCCTCCCTCCCACTTCTTGTCGCGCTGTCCCTCTCGTGCTCGTCGTGTCTCCCTGGTTCAGCGTTCTCACCTGATGTTGCTCCGTTCTCACGCGTCTCGTGCTCCTCTCCTCCCGTTGCCTTCTCAGTTGTCTCTTGTTGTGTCTCTGCCTCCTCTCTCAGACTTTCTCCATGCTGCTCGCCCTCTTGTTCCTAGGATCCTTGCCTCTCTTGTTACAGAACCGTCTGTTCCTATCTCCAGTCTTGACACTCTTGTCGCTGTCGTCGCTGACTTCGCCTCTACCCGCCGCCTTGACTACGCCACCGCTCTGGTCTCTGATCCTGCCCGTCCTCTGTCCGTCGGGGGTGCTCATGCCCTTTGTAGTGACGTCCTAGAGGACAGGCAGTACGAGCTAGTCTTTTTGTCAGAGGCCGCTCCAAATCTCTGCTCCATGCTATTAGTCCCTGAGGGTGATCCTGACACCCTTGACATCCCGACCCCTTGCACCTACGCTGATGTGACCTCGGGACCCTGAGCCTCTCAGTGGATAGCTGCCATGGATGCAGAGATGGCATCTTGAAGATCCACCGGCACCTAGGTCAATGCAATTTCCCCACCTGGGGTGAACGTAGTCGATGGCCGGTGGCTCTTCAAGGTGAATCCCACTCCTGGAGAGCCGCCGATATTCAAGGCGCGCTACGTTGCTCGAGGCTTCAGTCAGCGCGATGGTGTTGACTTCTTTCGGGCCTTTGCCCGACCCCAAAGATGACCACTCTTTGGGCGCTGCTTAACGTAGCAGCACATTGCAACTACGAGCTGCACTCCCCGACTTCTCCACAACATTTTTTCTGGGCAGTCTGCACGAGCAGGTCTACCTACTCCATCCGCCAGGCTTCTCTAGCACTTTCCCTCCTGGGACCGAGTGGCTCCTCCGGCGTTAGGTTTACGGCCTGCGGCAGGCGCCCCTTGAGTGGCACAACACGTTGCGTGCTACGTTAGCAGACCTGTAGTTCTTCCCGTCTTCTACTGACCCTTCACTCTTCATTCGCTCCGGCCAAACTCCATTCTACATCCTAGTCTACGTAGACGACCTAGTCTTTGCTGCTTTGGACAGAGACGCACTGGCCTCCGTGAAGGCCGAGCTGCTGAGGAGACACACATGCACTGACCTAGGAGTGTTGCCCCGCTACCTTGGCCTACAGAGCAGTGCACACCATCACTCTCACACAGTCACACTTGGTGCACCAGGTCCTTCAGAGGTTCAGTCTTCAGTTCTCCTCTGCACAGCCTACACCTCTGCCAGTAGATCACAGGTTTTCGGCTCCAGTCCTTGACGAGTCAGTTGAGCCCAGTGGTCCATACATAGAGCTGGTGGGCTGCCTCATGTACCAGATGACTTGCACACGGCCAGATCTCGCATACCCTCTTAGTATCCTGGTTCGCTTTGTGGCGCCAAGCAGACACCGACCCGAGCACTTGTCGGCCGCTAAGAGGGTTTTGCGTTATCTAGCAAGTACATTGGGCATGGGGCTAGTGCTGGGAGGACGCAGGCCAGTGGTTCTCACAGGGCACACAGACGCTTTGTGGGCGGACGATGCTGAGATGCTCTGGTCCTCCTGGGGCTGCCGCTTTAGCCTTGGTACAGGCGTTATCTCGTGGAGGTCCACCCGCTCGTCGTCTGTTGCACAGTCTAGCTGTGAGGCTGAGATCTACGCTGATGCCATGGCGGCACAGGAGCTCCGCTAGCTGAGGTTCCTGCTCACAGACTTAGGTGAGCTGCCTAGGTCTGCCCCGGTCCTGTACACTGACAACACGGTCATGTTCCTCCTATTTCAGGAGCCTCGACTGGAGGGAAGAGCAAAGCACATCCAGCTGTGGTACTTCCTCATGTGCGAGCTACAGCAGTGCCGCCAGAACCGCGCATTACACTTGGCCTCCGATGCCAACAAAGTTGATATCTTTATTAAGGCGCTTGCGCCAAAGGTCATCAGCGGCGCTGTGTACAGCTTGGTCTTGTTCCAGTAGCTCCTCACTTGCTAGGACCCTGATTGTGTACTACTCTTTATACAACCTTGACTGGCCTTGTGGCTGTTGCTCCAATGGCTGGACTAGTAGTGCAGCCCTGGGTTACTCTTGTTTAGTTTGTTCTATTTTTGACTGGACACCAGACCCTTGTCTCAGAGGTTGGACTAGTAGTGCCACCCTGAGCTGGACGTCTCTTTCTAGGCACTGAAAGTCTAGCCTAGGGGGTGTGTGAACTCATATACAGTATATTTGTTTTTATAGGCTAGATAGGTGCATGCTCTTAGAGAGAACAGCACCCAAGCATAAGAGCCCTTGTATGCCCTTGTTTAGTTCAATGCCCTATTATGAGACTATAGCCTTGCTAGGGTTCAGATTATAGGGTACAACACTAAGGTATACTCTTGTGTCTTGCCTTTGCCTAGTAAACTCTTCTTGCGATACACACAAGGATGCAGTGCGGTGCGTCGTAATGCCTGCAGTATAATGTTATGCATGGACAACGGACATGTATTTGTTACCAGTATTGCCAAAATACCACATGCGGTGGATGTGTAGCAGCCAGCGCAGTCAAAACAATGAGCACTGCACACAACACTCGGCGCTCCCTGCTTGTCAAGCATCATGCACATGTTGCAGTCACCACCATGTCTCAGAGTGGCGGAATGAACTAGCAACAAGGGTACATGGTGGGTTTGACCTAATGAGCTGTGCTCTCTAAGGCATGCCCCTATCTAGGCTATAGTAATATATACAAATATGTTTGACACACCCCCTAGACTGGACAAGGGGTAGTGCGTGGAAAAAGACAAGCAACTCAGGGCGGCACTACTAGTCCAACCTCTGAGACAAGGGTCCGGAGTCCAGTCAACAAGAGTACAAACATGACAAGAGCAAACCAGGGCGGCACTACTAGTTTGGCTACTGGAAGAGAAGCCACAATGCCAGTCAAGAAGGCATATATAAAGTGTAGCACGCAATCAAGGTCCTAGCAAGTGAGGAGCTACAAGAACTAGACCAAGCTGCAAACAGTGCTGCTGATGATCTTCAGGCACAAGTGCCTTAGTAAAGATATCAGTTGTGTTGGCACCGGAGGCCAAGTGTACTACGCGGGCCTGGCGGCACTGTTGTAGCTCGCGTAGGAGGAAGTACAGCAGCTGGATGTGCAGCGCTCTGCCCTCGAGTCAAGGCTCTTGACACAGGAGGATCATGGCCCTATTGTCAGCGTACAAGACCGGGGCAGAGCTAGGCCGCTCACCTAAGTTGGTGAGCAAGAAGGTCAGCTAGTGGAGCTCCTGTGCCGCCATGGCACCGGCATAGATCTCACCCTCACAACTAGACTGGGCAATCGACGACGAGAGTGTGGACCTCCACGAGATTGCACCTGCACCTCTACGACAAGAGCGTCAAGACTCGAGACAAGGAACGAGGGAGGGAAGAACTCGAGGAACAAGAGGACGAGCGACACGAAGGTTGTTAGACAGAGGAGGCGGAGCGACAACGAGCGACGACGGAGGAGCCGAGGCGAGGAGGGGAGGACGAGACGTGTGGGAACGAAGCAACATCGGGTGAAAGCACTGGACAGGAGAGACAGGACGAGCACGAGAGGGACGCCGAGACCAGAAGTGGGACGGAGGCGTTGGGTTAGGAGACACACGAGGAGTCACAAGAGGAGAACGAGGGGGGAAACGAGCTGGGGACAATTTCGGCGGAGGAAACACAGGGCCGTAGACAGGTAAGGGAGGCGGCGGCGGGGGAGGCACAGGTGGCTGGTCTGGGAAGGGAAGGCCGAGAAGGCGAAGGGCGGACACCGCCGGCGACTGCCGCGGCTGCGACTCCACGCCGACACCAGAACTCCCAGCGACACCAGGACTACCGCTGAGAAGCTCCATGTCAACACCCTCTGAACGGGAAACCTCTCCAGCAACAGCACCCTCTTTAGCACCTGCACCCCTAAAGCGCGTAGACCCCTGCAGCGGCGGCGGCAGCTTCTACTTCTGCTGCGGCGACGGCGGCGACAGCGGCGGCGGCGGCTGCTGCAGCGGAAGGAGACACTGGGGTGGAGACAGGCGGCAAACTCGGAGCCACAGGGCCACCAGAGTCAGCCAACTCCTCCACCGGGACGACCGACGGAAGGGGAGTGACGTGAGACACACCAGACGAGGTTGGATGGGGAGCGGGGGGGAAGGGGCTACAGGGAGAGCAGGGACCAGGAATAGGGGCGGAGTGACCGGGAGACCTCGGTGGTGAAAGCCGGTGTAGAAGGAGACAGACTCGTCAAAGGTGACGTCGTGCGAGTGAAAGAAGCGGTGAGACGGCGGGTGGTTGAAGTGTCAGTCAGACGCATCAAGGGGGAAACCAAGGAAGTCACAGGGGATGGTTCTGGGCAGTGAGCTTGTCTGTGCTGGAGACAAAAACGTGAGCAAGGCAGCCCCAGACATGGAACCCAGACGCGTCACCAAGGGATCCGGTCTAGAGGAAGGTCGGCGAAACTTGCAGACGTTGGAAGTGCGGCCACAGGTTATGTTGGTGAGCGGCGTAGCAAACAGCGAATGGCCACAGAAAATGGGGCGCACCTTTAGGAAATAGACTGCAAATACCACTTTTGTATTTGTACTTTTATATCCTAGTTTAGGTTGTGAATGTTCTAGTGGGTTGGGGTGTACTCACAAATCCCAACCTCACCCAATTGTGATCCCCACAATCTCCAATTACCCAATTGGAGATTCCAGAGATCCTAATGGGGATTCCCTCCAAATCCCCCTTCATCCATTCTCTCTCACCTTGCCATGTACTTATAGAGCCTTGGGCTCCTTACCTAATCAATCATTTCAACTCTATTTCTTACATGGTATCAGAGCGACCTATCCGCACACGCGGATCAAGGTCCTAATCTGAACGTGCCCACGCTACGCGCACTTCATCGTCGCGACATTCGTTTCGAGTCGTCGGAATTTCGACGTGCTCCACTCTGCAGTCGCGCCTCTCATCGTCGACCACCTTCGCGCTCGACCTCGTTGAATTTCTCATCTCTGAAGCGTTCACGCTTCTCGTCGTCGATTTCCTCCTCGGTTCTCCTTGGTCGAATCTCAATTTCGACCATCTCTTAAAACTCGTTCTCGAGTTTCCCCTCAGACCCCGCCAGAATAGGCGAACTCCCCTAGCGAAATCGCCTCCACGAACGTCTCGCGTCAAGCAAGAGCAGGTACACAGGTTGAAGCGGAGCGGAGCTGGTTGCGGAGCTGGTTGTGGAGCTGGTTGCGGAGCTGGTTGCGGAGCTGGTTACGGAGCTGTGTAGCTGCGGGACAGGGCCTGGGGGTGTGTGGGGGGTGTGTGGGTCCGGGGTTAGACATAGGCTCAGATTCAGTTTCAAATCGGCGTTTTAACGAATTTTCGCCGACGCCATTTCCTACTTAGCGGCATTTTGATAAAGCCGTCAGAGTGATTTTCAGCAATTCTCGTCGACCAATTTCCAGAAGTGCCGCGCTGCACACCGACAATGGCTTACTCAACCACTTCACTCGCCAACCCGATCCCGCTCCTTCGTCTCGAGCTGGACGGCACATGCTCCAACTACAAGGCTTGGCGCTATGGTGTCGACAAGCACCTCCTCAGTCGCGAGGTGAAGGGGCTCGAGCTCACCGACGTCCTTCTCAACATCGGTGACGGCAAAGAGCCTCCTAAACCCGAGAGGTCCGCCGATCCAGCTAATGCCGCCGCCGAAGCAGTTTATGCTGCTGCACTGCTCAAGTACAAGAATTGGGAGAAGGCCGATGGTGCGGTCATTAGTGTCTTCATGGGCACCACTCCTCCCGAACTTGTCGAAACCTACCACAACTACCCGTTTGTCAACGCCATTTGGCTCTACCTCGAGGATCGCTTCCTGAACAAGACTGCAGTGGGAGTTGCTATACTCATCCCCAGCATGTTCCAAGTGCGGCTTGAGGACTCGCCAGGCATGGCGGACTATGTCACCAAGGTGCAGTCCATTCATGGTGAACTCAAACAGTTGGGGATAGTCTTCCCCGAGCAAGCCCTTGCAGCCGCTCTCCTAGTCGGCCTTACTCCGGCATATGAAGTCACACGCAAGATGCTCTTGGGCCTTACTCCTGCAGACCTCACATTTGCCAAGGTCTCATCCGCGCTCCTTTCTGCTGAAAAGGACAACAGCGCTCAAGCCAAGGCCAATGCAATCCGCGCTCCCGTGCCTCAAGCCTATGCCGCTTCGGTGCCATTCCAGCGCAACCGCTTCCCCCCGTGTCCCTACGTCATCAAGCGCGGCCCTCGTACTCGCCAGGTGTGTGGCGGCACCAACCACGCCCTTGCCTCCTGCTTCAAGAAGAAGGATGACGAGTGGTATGCCGTCAATGGGACCGCCTCCAAGCCGCCAAGCTGGATGGTCAATCGTGCTCCTGGCAAGGTCAATCAAGTCGAAGCGCAGGAATCCGTGCAGGCTGCTGTAGCTCCCACTGCTGATGTGCGCATCAACATGTTGTTCCCTGGCACTGCCATGATTAATGAGACGATTTCGCAGTATCCTGGCTCACAAAGCACCTCAGCCATAATAGAGTTCACCCTCGACAGTGGGGCCACTCACACGGTTCTCAAGGAAGAACACTCCTTCAAGCCATACGAGACACCAATCCGTCTACTTGGAGTAGACTCCAGCTTCACAACACACGCCAAGGGCTCCTCCACAGTTCCGTGCCCAGCTTTTCCTTCGGGCAATGTCACCGGCATGTGTGTTCCCACACTACGCCACAATCTCGTGGCCCAACACGAGCTCCAACGGGCAGGCGTCACCACGATCTTCCCAGCACACTCGGATCACTATGACCTCTTCGACCCTAAGTCCAACAAGCTCCTAGCACGCTTCACACTCAACAGTAGCAAGCTCTACACGCTGCGTTCAGCTGCACCACTCGCCACCCTCTCCCAAGCGCAAGCTGCCAGCACCACTCCGTGTTCGTGTCGCAGCTTCGCCAACCCAACCATCCTCTACCACCATCGCTTGGGTCACCCTAACTTTCGTACACTTGCCGACATCGCTTCCAAGAAACTTCTTCTTGGCCTCCCGTCGGCGCTTCCTCCACCAACAGACTCGCCTGCACCCACCTGCCTGGACTGCACCAAGAGCAAGCTCAGGCAGCAGCCGCACCCTTCCTCTCCATCCGTCGCAGCTGCTCCGCTGGACCTAGTGCACATGGATGTCTAGGGCCCAGCTCCAGTCGCATCCCGAGGCGGTCATCGGTACTTTCTTACAATAGTCGATGACCACTCGCGGTATGTTTCTGTGCACCTCCTGCATACCAAGGCGGAGGCACCTGATGTCATCATGGCGTGGGTGCGCCAGGCTCAAGTCATGTTCGGCACTCCTCTGAAGTGCCTCCATTCTGATGGCGGGGGAGAATTTCGCAATGGCAAACTCGATAACTTCTGTGCGGCCCAAGGGATTCGGCAAACCTTCATGCTCCCCGAAAGCCCACAGCAGAATGGCATTGCAGAGAGCCGCAACCACACCTTGGTTCAGATCGCTTGCTGCCTCCTCAGTCACGCCAACGCACCACGGTCACTCTGGGGATATGCCCTCTTCCATGCGGCACTCCTCTACAATCTTTATCCGCATCCCCACCGGCCCGACACCACACCTACCACTCTCTGGCTTGGGGTCACGCCTTCCGCCCGCTCTCTACGCATCAGGAGGTGTACCGCGTATGTGTTGCTAAGCCCCCACACGCGCAGGAAGCAAGGTGGCAAGCTTGGTCCCAAAACCCAGACCTGCATGTACCTGGGGCACAACTCCGACTCCCCAGACTACTTATTCCTCAACCCAATCACCAGACAGCTGATTCGCAGCCGTGATGTCGTCTTCGATGAGACACGCCCATTCCACTCTGCGACCACGGGCGAGCCTCCTCCACCTCCCCCGACGCTTGTTTGGGCAGACTTCGATGCCCCACCTCCGGCCGCTGCCCCTTCTCCGGGGCCTTCTCCGTCCGGCGTGTCTCACCCGGCCTCCCCAGTATCCTCCGCAGCGGCACCTCCTCCTGCTCCGCCTTCCCCGCGCGTCGAGCCCGGCTCACCAGTCTCCTATCGGAGGCGCCCAGTCCCTCCGGTCCCACCGCAGCCGCCTTCGTCTCCGGTCTCTAGTCGCACTCGTTCCAAGGGACCGGCTCCGCCTCTCGCCTGGGGACCAGCCGCCTTCTCCATCCGGTGTTCGGTCACCCCGCCTCCTCCTGCCGGGGGTGATGTCCCCTCCATCCGTATTCCCCACCATGCACTTCTGGAGGACAAGCATGAGGAGATGTTTGACCTTCACGCGGTCTGCCAATTTCTCTCTCACATCTTCCCGGACATTACTGACTGCCCTTCCCTCAACTTCACCGAGAACTCGACCATTCCGACTCCTCGCACAAAAGAGGAAGCTCTCTCGGGCCTCATAAGAAGGAGTGGAAGGCAGCAATGGATGTGGAGAACGAGGCGTTCATTCGCAACAACAGTTTTGACGATGTTGTTCCCCCTTCCGGTGTCAACATCGTCGGCGGAAAATTGATCCTCCGAGTCAAACAACTCCCAAGCGAAGCTCCACTGTTCAAGGCACGATACATGGCGAAGGGTTTCACCCAGAAGGAGTATCTCGACTTCTTCGAAACATTCTCGCCCACGGCCAAGCTCCCGACTGTGCGCGCTCTTCTTGATATAGCCGCTCGCGGCAACTTCGAGATCAAGTCCATGGACGCCTCCTCCGTCTTTCTCCAAGGCCAGCTCAAGGAGGATGTTCACATGGAACGCCCACCGGGGTTTCCTGGCACTTACCCTGCCAACACAGTGTGGAAGCTGAAGCGCCCAGTGTATGGCCTCAAGCAGGCTCCTCGTGAGTGGCACAACAAGGTGAAGGAAGTCCTCCTCGCACTTGACTTCCATCCCTCTGCCTCAGATTCCAGTCTCTTCGTTTGTCACTCCTCCGAGCCCTTCTACATCCTCGTCTACGTCGACGACTTCATTCTAGCCGCCAGAGATCCAGCCGACATGGCAGCTGTCCAGTCTGCTCTCAGCTCCGCCCTTCTCATGAAGGATCTTGGTGACCTCAAGAACTACCTGGGGATGGAGATCACTCGTGACCGCCAGGCTTGCACGATCACCCTCTCCCAGGAGTCCTACATCGACAACCTTCTCAAGCGGTTCGACATGGACTCCAGTAACTCTGTCTCCACTCCACTCCCACTACAGCATCAGCTCACGGCCCCTCCAGTTCCTTCTCCTGACGCCTGCAAGGACCCGTACCCTAAGCTAGTCGGTTCACTCATGTATGCCATGATGTGCACTTGACCAGACTTGGTTTTTCGGTTAGTGTCCTCTCTCGGTACGTCTCCCCCGGACGCTACACTGCCTCGCATTGGTCTGCAGCCAAGAGGGTCCTCCGCTATCTACAAGCCACCAAGTCTCACATCCTCACTCTTGGTGGTACCTCTCCAGTCAAGCTCGAGGGATACACAGACTCCTCATGGGCCGATGACCATACTGACAGACACTCCTCCCAAGGGTACTACTTCACCCCTGGTAGCGGAGTCATCAGCTGGCGCTCCACTCGGTCCTCTGCAGTCTCCCTGTCGTCCTGCGAGGCCGAGCTCTACGCGGGCACAATGGCTGCTCAAGAGGCACGCTGACTCTCCTTTCTCCTCGCTGAGTTAGGCTACCCCCAGCAGTCGCCCACCCTGTGGTGTGACAACCAGAGTGCCATTCACCTCACCAAGGATCCTGTGTTCCACTCTCGCACCAAGCACATCGAACTTTGTCATTTCTTCATCCGAGATCTTGTTCAGAGTGACCAGCTGACGGTACGGTACATCGCCTCAGATTGTAACCTCGCCGACCTCTTTACCAAGGCTCTCGGCAAGGCTGACCACCATCGCCTTCTCCGTTCCATGGGGCTATGTGCTCCTTGACCGGGTTTTGCAGTCTATGGGGGTGTGTTAGAAATAGACTGCAAATACCACTTTTGTATTTGTACTTTTATATCCTAGTTTAGGTTGTGAATGTTCTAGTGGGTTGGGGTGTACTCACAAATCCCAACCTCACCCAATTGTGATCCCCCCAATCTCCAATTACCCAATTGGAGATTCCGGAGATCCCAATGGGGATTCCCTCCAATTCCCCCTTCATCCATTCTCTCTCACCTTGCCATGTACTTATAGAGCCTTGGGCTCCTTACCTAATCAATCATTTCAACTCTATTTCTTACAGCACCGGCATGGATCATG
Organism: Closterium sp. NIES-67; assembly: GCA_027943415.1. NCBI lineage: Eukaryota > Viridiplantae > Streptophyta > Zygnematophyceae > Desmidiales > Closteriaceae > Closterium > Closterium sp. NIES-67. Next base: position 128,190 of record BQMB01000005.1, read on the forward strand.
GAGGTACGAGCCACCTCAATGACCAAGCCGATGTGGCGTTCATCGACCCCATTCTGCTGTAGAGAGTCCGACAGGGTGTACGACTGGGTGATGCCCTCCGCACGACAGAACTCGCCATGCTGGCCGGAGGCGAACTCACTGCCACGGTCGGAGTGGAGACGCAAGACACGGAGATGACGGTGGACTCTCACAGCTACGACCCATGAGATAAGAATGCCAGGCATGTCGGCCTTCCGATCTAGGGGAACCTTGGTGTAGCGCGTGTGGTCGTCGACTAGGACCAGAAAGTAGCGCTCGCGACGCGGCCCAAGGACGGGGGCTAGGCCCCAGACGTCCATGTGCAGGGACTGCAGGCGCACAGTGGTGGGGGAAATGAGGAGGAGTGAGGGGCATGGCGCAGCCGGCCCTCAACGGAAGGGGTGCATGGAGGCGCGGACGAGGGAGGGAGAGAAGGAAGGGACGCAGGGAGACCTAAGACAAGACCATGGTGGGACATGTGACGCGGACGCGGAAGTACCATAGTAGCGACGGGTTAGTGAGCGACCGGCACAAGCAAGCTGCAGCGACCTGGGTGGACGTAGGAACCGGGGGGACGCAGTGTCCAGCGTAAACAGGCCAGACACCGGATTCAGGGGGAGAATCACAAGGGAGGCACCTGAGGCGGCCTCAGTACAGACAGCGTACCGCTCGTGACCAGGGAATGTATTGGTGACGTCGAGTTCGTGAAGAGAGCCGACACCAGCTAGGTTCCTGGAGAACGAAGGGATGTGCAGGCCTGTAAGAGAACCCGAGGAAAACGCCGGACATGGAAGGGTAGTGGAGCTATGGGCAACGACAGGACTGGAGGAGGGGTCAGCAAGCGTGACAACGGCAGGCGCAGCAAGCGGCGTGAGCGCAGCGTGGTTGCAGAAGAAGCAGGCAGACGCGCCAGAGTCAAGCGTCAAGGAGAGCAAAGCGGTAGCTGCGGCCGGCGGAGGAGCGAGCTTGGAGCCGAAACTAAACAAGGCAGAAGGTCTTACGCCTGACGCAGCAGGGGAGTCTGTTCTACTCACAGGAGGCACACCTACACTAGGCAACACAGGGTAATAAGGTCCGGGCACACTAGAGGCATCAGCATACAGGGAATGCAGAGCAGAACAAATCTGATCCATATCTAACTCAAAGACAAGCACGTCGTGGCGCACCAGACTGTCCCAGTCAGGGAGGTCCGGCACGAGGCCGAAGCGACGACGAAAGAGGTCGTCGAGGCGGCGGAAGCAGCGGGCGGTATGGTGTGGGCAACCACACATAGTGCCGCGGAGGGGGCCGGTCTGGAGCTGGTACTGGCAGCCCCCAGCGCCGAAGCTGCCGCCCGACGCCAAGCTGCGAGAGACACCAACGCGACCACCACCACCAGAGGCACCGGGCCACTCCGGCGGGTGGTGGCCCCACGACTGCTGCTGCTGCTGCTGGGACTGCTGCTTCTGAGGCTGCTGCTGCTGTGGAGGCTGCTGCTGCTCCTGCTCCTCCTGGGCACCAGCCCCGGTCCCCTCGTCACACCCACAGTCTCCGCCCCTACCTCCACCACCCCCACGACCACGCTCCCCCTTGGGGCGACGGCCCTGACGCTGGCGCGACTGCGCCGAGGCCGCAGTTGCGGTCTCAGTGGCAGGGGCTTTCACGGCGACAGCCAGCGTAAATGCACTAAGAGGGCGCACAACCGTGAAAGATTTGGAGTGCCGCAGTACCGCTCGACTGAGCGATAGTGCGCTGGCGGGTCTCTATCTCAGACAGAGCGGTGACAAAGGTGGTAAGAGTAAGGTCACCTGGGTGTTGACTAAGGAAGTGGTCGCGGGCAGTGGCTAAGCGGTCCGGAAGGCACGTGGCAATGAGGTACAGGGTAGCGCAGAGCTGCGGGGGGAAGGCAGTAAGCTGGGCCTCCGTGCTAGTGGCACGGTAGCTAGCCTCTAGTGCATGGAGGTGAGTGGCTAGGTTAGCAACAGTGGGGAAGGCGGCGAGATCAGGGAACAATATGGGAGGATCAGGCGGCCAGCAGAGGCGGAGGCGGGCATGGAGTAGCGCGCAACTACGACATCTAAGAATTCCTTGGCGTTCGTGACAGCAGTAAAGCGCAGACGCTCAGACAGGGGAAGGGCATGACTAATGGCAAGCTGCGCTAGGGCATCGAGACAACGCGAGCAAGCGCAGCAGCAGAAAAGGCCTCACGCAGAGCAATGGTGGGGTCAGCAGGGACAGGATCAGGCACGGAGGGGCGGGGAAGCAAGCATCGACATGCACAGCCAAGGAGTGACCATCTTGGCGCTGACCTGACAGGTGATGGCGTAGATCGACAAGCCAGGCGTCGAAGTCGGGCGCGTGCCCCTCCTCGTCCAGGCGGAGCACAGAGTCCGCCGTCGCACGACCTCAGCTACCCGGTGGGACGGCGGCACGGCGGGATAGCGGCACGGCTCAACGACGCCACGACGCCACAGCGGCACGGCGGCACAGCAACACGACGGCACAGCAGCACGACGGCACGACGACACGGAGGCACGGCGACTCGTCGGCACGGCGGCACGGCTCCATGGCAGGAACGAGGGCGAGCTCGACCGAGGCAAGCGGGGCGCACTGACTGGTGGAGGCGCGAAGGGCCAGCGGGGCGCGGAAGGGCTGGCGGGGCGCAGAGGTCCAGCAGGGCGCGTAAGGGCGGGCGGGGCGCACAGGGCCAGCGGCTCGCGGAAGGGCCGGCCGGGCGCAACGGGCCAGCAGGGGCGCGTAAGGGCCGGTGGGGCAAGGGGCCAGCAGGGGTGCGAAGGGGCTGGCGGGGCGCAAAGGGCCAGCGGGGCGCGTAAGGGCTGACGGGGCGCGAAGGGCCAGCGGAGCGTGATAGGGCTGGCGGGGCGCGAAACGGCCAGCGGGGCACGAGGGGGCCGGTGGGGCGCGCAACGGACGACGAGGCGCGAAAGGCTATGGGGCGAGAAGGGCCAGCGGGGCGCGAAAGGGCCTGGCGGGGCGCGAAGGGCTGGTGGGGCGCGTAAGGGCCAGCGGGACGCGAACGGGCTGGCGAGGCGCGAAGAGACCAGCGGGGCGCGGAAACGGCCAGCGGGGCGCTAAGGCCAGTGGGTCGCTAAGGCCAGCGGGGCGTTAAGGCCTGCGGGGCGCTAAGAGGGGGGGGGGGGGGGGGTGGGGCAGCGAGGCGCTAAGTGAACAGCGGGGCCGGAAGGCTGGGGCTAGGGAGGAAGCTGGTGGGCGGACCTAACCTAAGCTGATACCATCTCAGAGTAGCGGAATGAACTAGCAACAAGGGTACAGGGTGGTCTTGACCTAATGAGCTGTACTCTCTAAGGCATGCCCCTATCTAGGCTATAGTAACATATACAAATATGTTTGACACCATGATACCGCATCACAGCAACCCATGCATTCTCAAGCACCTGCGTGCGCTACGCGCTACACAGTGTGCTTGCGGTCCGCCATGACGCGCATGATGCAGCCCAGCCCCGCCTTCTCCGTCAGCTTCTCGTGCACCCGCAGCGCCCGCGCACACAGCGCCGCCTCGCCCGTCCGCAGCGCGCGGTACAGGTACCTGCAGGCAGGGACGGCCGCGGCAAGGTAAGCAGCAGACCAGGAATAGAGGTGCAGTGCTTCTGCAATGAGCACGGGGGTGCAGGGGGTAATGGAGGCGAGGTGCCGCCATGCAAGTGGCAGCTCACTGTTCGTATCCTCTCTCTGATTATTCGCAGACGGCGAGTGGGAGGACGGTGGAAGTAAGGGGTGAGGAAGGGGTCGCGATAAGAAGAGAGGAAATAAAGGATGACAGGAGCTAAGGAACGAAAGGCAGAGGGAGGACAAGGGTGGAAGGGGGCAGAGGAAAAAAGATGCGAACGGGTAGAAAGGACCGAGGGAGAGAAGGGGCAAGAGATACGGGGAGAGAGGCATGAGAGGGAGTTGGGGAGGACGGAAAACGGGAAATGTGGGTGCTGTCAGTGGGGCGCACCCGTCCCATCGCATCAGCTTTTTGCACCCCTCTCACCGCATCACCATTTTGCAGTAACATGGAAACTCAATGCAACGCATATTTAGCGAAAAAAGTATCATGCGATCGCATGCTAGTCAAGCCCAAGCTCAAAAGTGCACCACCTCCACCCCTCTCACCACATGAGTGTGTCGCACCCCTCTCACCACATGACTGTGCCGCACCCCTCTCACCGCATGAGTGTGTCGCACCCCTCTCACCACATGACTGTGCCGCACCCCTCTCACCGCATGAGTCTGTCGCACCCCTCTCACCACATGACTGTGCCGCACCCCTCTCACCACATGAGTGTGTCGCACCCCTCTCACCGCATGAGTGTGTCGCACCCCTCCGACTTGAGCCCCGCTATCGCCCCATCCACGTCCTCCACCGCCTCCAGCGCGCGCTGTACCACTGCCCAGTTGGCGTCCTGCAGAGGGGGTGAGAGAAGAGGATCCACTCACACCGCGAGGGAAGTGGGATGCAGGTATATCAAGGGAAGTGGGATGCAGGTATATCAAGGGAAGTGGGATGCAGGTATATCAAGGGAAGTGGGATGCAGGTATATCAAGGGAAGTACTGCTGCCAGCTGCGGAAAGTGTAGAGGGGGGGTTTGGTTGCTGGAGATGAGCGGGGAGCGAATTGGGTGAGAGGGGAGCGAATTGGGTGAGAGGGGAGCGAATTGGGTGAGAGGGGAGCGAATTGGGTGAGAGGGGAGCGAATTGGGTGAGAGGGGAGCGAATTGGGTGAGAGGGGAGCGAATTGGGTGAGAGGGGAGCGAATTGGGTGAGAGGGGAGCGAATTGGGTGAGAGGGGAGCGAATTGGGTGAGAGGGAGCGAATTGGGTGAGAGGGGGGGTGAGAGGGGGTGAGGAAGGGACAGGAGTGCGAGCACACTTCACCACGAAAAGTCTAGCCACCCTTACATTCAAGCCACCCTTACATTCAAGCCACCCATCCTATTACTTCGTTTGAATACACTACTATGCATGCCTCTCATCCCTCCCACCTCGCCTCTCATCCCTCCCACCTCGCCTCTCATCCCTCCCACCTCGCCCCCATGCGTCCCTGCCACCTCGCCCCCATGCGTCCCTGCCACCTCGCCCCCATGCGTCCCTGCCACCTCGCCCCCATGCGTCCCTGTCACCTCGCCCCCATGCGTCCCTGCCACCTCGCCCCCATGCGTCCCTGCCACCTCGCCCCCATGCGTCCCTGCCACCTCGCCCCCATGCGTCCCTGCCACCTCGCCCCCATGCGTCCCTGCCACCTCGCCCCCATGCGTCCCTGCCACCTCGCCCCCATGCGTCCCTGCCACCTCGCCCCCATGCGTCCCTGCCACCTCGCCCCCATGGTCCCTGCCCCCATGCGTCCCTGCCACCTCGCCCCCATGCGTCCCTGCCACCTCGCCCCCATGCGTCCCTGCCACCTCGCCCCCATGCGTCCCTGCCACCTCGCCCCCATGCGTCCCTGCCACCTCGCCCCCATGCGTCCCTGCCACCTCGCCCCCATGCGTCCCTGCCACCTCGCCCCCATGCGTCCCTGCCACCTCGCCCCCATGCGTCCCTGCCACCTCGCCCCCATGCGTCCCTGCCACCTCGCCCCCATGCGTCCCTGCCACCCTCGCCCCATGCGTCCCTGCCACCTCGCCCCCATGCGTCCCTGCCACCTCGCCCCCCTGCGTCCCTGCCACCTCGCCCCCTGCGTCCCTGCCACCTCGCCCCCATGCGTCCCTGCCACCTCGCCCCCATGCGTCCCTGCCACCTCGCCCCCATGCGTCCCTGCCACCTCGCCCCCATGCGTCCCTGCCACCTCGCCCCCATGCGTCCCTGCCACCTCGCCCCCATGCGTCCCTGCCACCTCGCCCCCATGCGTCCCTGCCACCTCGCCCCCATGCGTCCCTGCCACCTCGCCCCCTGCGTCCCTGCCACCTCGCCCCCCTGCGTCCCTGCCACCTCGCCCCCCTGCGTCCCTGCCACCTCGCCCCCTGCGTCCCTGCCACCTCGCCCCCATGCGTCCCTGCCACCTCGCCCCCCTGCGTCCCTGCCACCTCGCCCCCATGCGTCCCTGCCACCTCGCCCCCCATGCGTCCCTGCCACCTCGCCCCCATGCGTCCCTGCCACCTCGCCCCCATGCGTCCCTGCCACCTCGCCCCCATGCGTCCCTGCCACCTCGCCCCCATGCGTCCCTGCCACCTCGCCCCCATGCGTCCCTGCCACCTCGCCCCCATGCGTCCCTGCCACCTCGCCCCCATGCGTCCCTGCCACCTCGCCCCCATGCGTCCCTGCCACCTCGCCCCCATGCGTCCCTGCCACCTCGCCCCCATGCGTCCCTGCCACCTCGCCCCCATGCGTCCCTGCCACCTCGCCCCCATGCGTCCCTGCCACCTCGCCCCCATGCGTCCCTGCCACCTCGCCCCCATGCGTCCCTGCCACCTCGCCCCCATGCGTCCCTGCCACCTCGCCCCCTGCCGTCCCTGCCACCTCGCCCCCTGCGTCCCTGCCACCTCGCCCCATGCGTCCCTGCCACCTCGCCCCCATGCGTCCCTGCCACCTCGCCCCCATGCGTCCCTGCCACCTCGCCCCCATGCGTCCCTGCCACCTCGCCCCCTGCGTCCCTGCCACCTCGCCCCCATGCGTCCCTGCCACCTCGCCCCCATGCGTCCCTGCCACCTCGCCCCCATGCGTCCCTGCCACCTCGCCCCCATGCGTCCCTGCCACCTCGCCCCCATGCGTCCCTGCCACCTCGCCCCATGCGTCCCTGCCACCTCGCCCCCATGCGTCCCTGCCACCTCGCCCCCATGCGTCCCTGCCACCTCGCCCCCATGCGTCCCTGCCACCTCGCCCCCCATGCGTCCCTGCCACCTCGCCCCCCTGCGTCCCTGCCACCTCGCCCCCCTGCGTCCCTGCCACCTCGCCCCCATGCGTCCCTGCCACCTCGCCCCCATGCGTCCCTGCCACCTCGCCCCCATGCGTCCCTGCCACCTCGCCCCCATGCGTCCCTGCCACCTCGCCCCCATGCGTCCCTGCCACCTCGCCCCCATGCGTCCCTGCCACCTCGCCCCCATGCGTCCCTGCCACCTCGCCCCCATGCGTCCCTGCCACCTCGCCCCCATGCGTCCCTGCCACCTCGCCCCCATGGCGTCCCTGCCACCTCGCCCCCATGCGTCCCTGCCACCTCGCCCCCATGCGTCCCTGCCACCTCGCCCCCATGCGTCCCTGCCACCTCGCCCCCATGCGTCCCTGCCACCTCGCCCCCATGCGTCCCTGCCACCTCGCCCCCATGCGTCCCTGCCACCTCGCCCCCATGCGTCCCTGCCACCTCGCCCCCATGCGTCCCTGCCACCTCGCCCCCATGCGTCCCTGCCACCCCACCTTGCACGTCTGGTCGCGCGTGGCGATAGGCGGGTCACTCACGGCCGCCTTGAGGGCCTCCGGCACGCGACCCCTGCACGCACGCGCGGGGATGAGAGGGGGAAGGAGGGGGGGGGAGAGGGGGATGGACGCAAACGGACACGCGTGGGAAGAGTCGCGCACAGCCGCGCATGCAAAGGGCGAAAGGGGCGAACGCATGCAGGGAAGGCAGGGCAGAAACGTATCGCGGCGACGCACAAGAGGCGCCGTGCGGAGCGCGCTGAGGAGGGGGCTGGGAGTGTAACGTCTGCGGACGGGAAATTACCCTAGAGAATGTAAACGCATTCCGCTGCGCCTCTGGGTAACCTCGTTTTGACCCACTGGGTAGCGAGGCGTTATAGGGAGAGAGAGTGAGTGGGCAAGTGGGACTCGGCGAGAGCGAGACGCGGCAAGGGTGACGCACTCGGAGAGGAAGTGGTTGACGCGCTGCGAGCGGTCCTGGATCTTGCCGAGGATCTCCTCGGGGCTCTCCGCGTCCGCCTCGTCGTCCGACCCCATCGCCAGCTCCTCCTCCTCCGCCATGCCCGCCGCCCGCGCGCCCTCCCACCACCACGCTACGCGCCGCTACGTGCCTCTACGTGCCGCTAGGGGCCTACGTGGCCGCGACTCCGTCCGCCTCGCAGTACGTGCAGCGCGGCCAAGCGAGTGGGGAGAGGCGCAGGGGGCACTGGAAGCGATAACGCCGCGAGGGGTGCACGGTGGTAGGAGCTAGGGCGCGATGCGATCTCGACGGGCGCTGCGAGTCGAATGGCACCGTGGCACCTCGCTGTTATTCGGGATCACGCTTTGAACTAGTGGTGTAGTGCGGTGCAGTGTGGTTGAATCTAGGAAGCCGCTGACATGAACCACTGCACTTAGGTACCTACTGAGACGCAGTTCGATCGTACAGTGTCGTCCGCCCCAGGAATGGGCAATGCAGATTCTAGTTTGGCGAACATGCGACTTAGGGCGTGGAACATACGGTTCCGGAATTGGCTGCTGTTCGGAGAAACATGTTTATGCGAAACAAATACTTCACCGAATCCACGGTAGCCAAGACCGCCCGAACAACGCTGTCAGAACGGCCTCCCCTCCAAAGCCGATTCGTCAACCATACTGTAGCGCTGACGAAATTGATGAGCCGTACTCTGTCACCCCATGCACCTCGCGATAGCCGCGAAAGTATACAACATTGCTCCCCCAACGGCAATCCATGCGGAACAAATACCCAGGCGCATGTGTCGCAACCGCCTTCTGAACCAGCACGCCGAGCATTTCGAAGGGTCGCGGAAGTCGAACGAAGTGAGGTATGTTGCCTGATTTCGTGATCTTCGACTTTTTAGCCAGCCTTGTCGCTGTTCGAAAATTCGAACAGAGGTACCAGTTCAGTTTTTCTGACAGGCCTGGTTTCGGAGTTGCAAGTTCCAGCCTCGTCCGGCGTTTTGTTTAGGCATTTTCAAACCTCGGTTCCAGAATTCATAAGTCAGAACCGTATGTTTCACGCCCTTAGAGACGACGGTGCGATGAGCTTCGCATGGTTTGTAACAAAATCCTTTCGCTGTTGCATTTTGGGAGGAAGTCGCCCGCAGGCTCTCGTTCGTTACAGCAACGAACCACGCTCTGTGCGTCGCCAACCGAAGCCGACCTGCCCAAAAGTGGCACAAACCCGACCCCCCCCCCCTTTCAGGCGGAGCGAACGACCGACCCCTCGGAGTTGGTGGGAATCAGCCAAACGCCGCTCCTGCGAATGACACCTTGCTTGACGCGCCTAGCTCAGTGAGAGTACGTTTTCCCTCGGAACCCTACGAACCGCGCTACTTAGGTTTTGAGCGAACCGCTCTAGAACGCAAATCACCGTACGAACCGCGCCGAAGTGAAGTGTGGTGACACGGCCTACATACCTGCTGGATTCCTGCTGAGTCTCGTTTCTGGCTGACCGCGGCGTCCTGTTGGGCTCGGATTAGTCAGCTCGGCCTGCAGCGGCACTCGCAACCCGCTCGTGCGCGTCGCTGCATCGCAGCAAAGTAGCCCTCGCACTATCTGTCGTCGTCGCGCCGTCGCCGGCCCCCATGGCGACGTTCGAGGCGTACGAGCGGCAGTTCACCGACATCGTCGACGCCCTCTCGCGCGCCGGTAAGGCCGTCGACCCGTCAGCGGCGGGTGCGCGTGTGCTCGCTATCTGTGTTGCGCTCGCGGCTCTCCCTTGCCCCATCCGCTTCACCCTATTTCTCCTCCTCAACAGCGTCGCCTCTCGCTCTCCTTGTGCGGGTTGCGCCGTGGCCGCGCAGGGCAGTCGAGCCACTGCCTGCACGAGCTGAAGCGACGCGTGGACGACGCCGACTCGCTCGTACGTCGCCTCGCGCAGCCCTTCTCTCGCACCCATGCCGTGCCGTCCCTCTTCCACGCCGTCCCTCTTCCACGCCGTCCCTCTTCCACGCCGTCCCTCTTCCACGCCGTCCCTCTTCCACGCCGTCCCTCTTCCACGCCGTCCCTCTTCCACGCCGTCCCTCTTCCACGCCGTCCCTCTTCCACGCCGTCCCTCTTCCACGCCGTCCCTCTTTCACGCCGTCCTTTCCTCCCCCTCCATCGCGCCATCCCTCGCTCCGCCCTGCTGTCGCCCTCACGCGCCTCTCCTCTGCCTGCGCCAATATCTCCCTCCCGCCTTCGCGCCCCTCACCCCCCCTCGCTTCCCCCACCTTCCCCCTTCCCCCGCAGATTCGCCAGATGGATCTCGAGGCGCGCTCCCTTCCCCCCGCTGACCGCGCGCACCTCTTGGCGCGACTGCGCGCACACAAGCTCGCGCTGCTGGCGGCCAAGAAGCGCGCCAAGGAGATGGCTGGGGACGCGGGGGAGGGGGGAGCGGTGGCGGGGCAACGGGGGGGGGGAGGGGGGCTGAGAGCGGCGGAGGAGCGAGCAGCGCTGATGGAAGAAGGCAGGGACTATGTGCCTCTATCGGTGTGTGCCTCTATCGATGTGTGCCTCTATCGGTATGCGCCTCTATCGGTATGTGCCTCTATCGGTGTGTGCCTCTATCGGTATGTGCCTCTATCGGTATGTGCCTCTAGCGGTGTGTGCCTCTATCGGTGTGTGCCTCTATCAGTGTGTGCCTCTATGGGTGTGTGCCTCTATCGGTAGGTGCCTCTATCAATATGTGCCTCTATGGGTGTGTGCCTCTATCGGTGTGTGCCTCTATTGGTATGTGCCTCTATCGGTATGTGCCTCTATGGGTGTGTGCCTCTATCGGTATGTGCCTCTATCGGTATGTGCCTCTATCTGTGTGTGCCTCTCTCGGTGTGTGCCTCTATCGGTATGTGCCACACTGTCTGTCTTTTCCTCTATCGGTATGTGCCTCTAGCGGTGTGTGCCTCTATGGGTGTGTGCCTCTATCGGTATGTGCCTCTATCAATATGTGCGTCTATGGGTGTGTGCCTCTATCGGTGTGTGCCTCTATTGGTATGTGCCTCTATCGGTATGTGCCTCTATCGGTGTGTGCCTCTATCGGTATGTGCCTCTATCGGTATGTGCCTCTATCTGTGTGTGCCTCTATCGGTGTGTGCCTCTATCGGTATGTGCCTCTATCGGTATGTGCCACACGGTCTGTATTTTCCTCTATCGGTATGTGCCTCTATCGGTATGTGCCTCTAGCGGTGTGTGCCTCTATCGGTGTGTGCCTCTATCGGTGTGTGCCTCTATCGGTATGCGCCTCTATCGGTATGTGCCTCTATCGGTGTGTGCCTCTATCGGTATGTGCCTCTATCGGTATGTGCCTCTAGCGGTGTGTGCCTCTATCGGTGTGTGCCTCTATCAGTGTGTGCCTCTATGGGTGTGTGCCTCTATCGGTAGGTGCCTCTATCAATATGTGCCTCTATGGGTGTGTGCCTCTATCGGTGTGTGCCTCTATTGGTATGTGCCTCTATCGGTATGTGCCTCTATGGGTGTGTGCCTCTATCGGTATGTGCCTCTATCGGTATGTGCCTCTATCTGTGTGTGCCTCTCTCGGTGTGTGCCTCTATCGGTATGTGCCACACTGTCTGTCTTTTCCTCTATCGGTATGTGCCTCTAGCGGTGTGTGCCTCTATGGGTGTGTGCCTCTATCGGTATGTGCCTCTATCAATATGTGCGTCTATGGGTGTGTGCCTCTATCGGTGTGTGCCTCTATTGGTATGTGCCTCTATCGGTATGTGCCTCTATCGGTGTGTGCCTCTATCGGTATGTGCCTCTATCGGTATGTGCCTCTATCTGTGTGTGCCTCTATCGGTGTGTGCCTCTATCGGTATGTGCCTCTATCGGTATGTGCCACACGGTCTGTATTTTCCTCTATCGGTATGTGCCTCTATCGGTATGTGCCTCTAGCGGTGTGTGCCTCTATCGGTGTGTGCCTCTATCGGTGTGTGCCTCTATGGGTGTGTGCCTCTATCGGTATGTGCCTCTATCAATATGTGCGTCTATGGGTGTGTGCCTCTATCGGTGTGTGCCTCTATTGGTATGTGCCTCTATCGGTATGTGCCTCTATCGGTGTGTGCCTCTATCGGTATGTGCCTCTATCGGTATGTGCCTCTATCTGTGTGTGCCTCTATCGGTGTGTGCCTCTATCGGTATGTGCCACACTGTCTGTATTTTCCTCTATCGGTATGTGCCTCTATCGGTGTGTGCCTCTATCCGTATGTGCCTTTATCGGTATGTGCGTCTATCGGTATGTGCCACACTCTCTGTATTTTCCTCTATCGGTATGTGCCTCTATCGGTATGTGCCTCTATCGGTGTGTGCCTCTATCCGTATGTGCCTTTATCGGTATGTGCCTCTATCGGTATGTGCCACACTCTCTGTATTTTCCTCTATTGGTATGTGCCTCTATTGGTATGTGCCTCTATCAGTATGTGCCTCTATCGGTGTGTGCCTGTATCGGTGTGTGCCTCTATCGGTACATGCCTCTATCGGTGTGTGCCTCAATCTGTATGTGCCTCTATCGGTATGTGCCTCTATCTGTATGTGCCTCTATCGGTATGTGCCTCTATCGGTATGTGCCACACTGTCTGTATTTTCCTCTATTGGTATGTGCCTCTATTGCTGTGTGCCTCTAACGGTGTGTGCCTCTATCGGTGTGTGACTCTATCGATGTGTGCCTCTATCGGTATGTGCCTCTATCAATATGTGCCTCTATTGGTATGTGTCACACTGTCTGTATTTGCCTCTGTCGGTATGTGCCTCTATCGGTATGTGCCTCTAGCGGTGTGTGCCTCTATCGCTGTGTGCCTCTATCGGTGTGTGCCTCTATGGGTGTGTGCCTCTATCGGTATGTGGCTCTATCAATATGTGCGTCTATGGGTGTGTGCCTCTATCGGGGTGTGCCTCTATTGGTATGTGCCTCTATCGGTATGTGCCTCTATCGGTGTGTGCCTCTATCGGTATGTGCCTGTATCGGTATGTGCCTCTATCTGTGTGTGCCTCTATCGGTGTGTGCCTCTATCGGTATGTGCCTCTATCGGTATGTGCCACACTGTCTGTATTTTCCTCTATCGGTGTGTGCCTCTATCGGTATGTGCCTCTATCGGTATGTGCCTCTATCTGTGTGTGCCTCTATCGGTGTGTGCCTCTATCGGTATGTGCCTCTATCGGTATGTGCCACACTGTCTGTATTTTCCTCTATCGGTATGTGCCTCTATCGGTATGTGCCTCTAGCGGTGTGTGCCTCTATCGGTGTGTGCCTCTATCGGTGTGTGCCTCTATGGGTGTGTGCCTCTATCGGTATGTGCCTCCATCAATATGTGCGTCTATGGGTGTGTGCCTCTATCGGTGTGTGCCTCTATTGGTATGTGCCTCTATCGGTATGTGCCTCTATCGGTGTGTGCCTCTATCGGTATGTGCCTGTATCGGTATGTGCCTCTATCTGTGTGTGCCTCTATCGGTGTGTGCCTCTATCGGTATGTGCCTCTATCGGTATGTGCCACACTCTCTGTATTTTCCTCTATTGGTATGTGCCTCTATTGGTATGTGCCTCTATCAGTATGTGCCTCTATCGGTGTGTGCCTGTATCGGTGTGTGCCTCTATGGGTGTGTGCCTCTATCGGTGTGTGCCTCTATCGGTGTGTGCCTCTATCGGTGTGTGCCTCTATCGGTGTCTGCCTCTATCCGTATGTGCCTTTATCGGTATGTGCCTCTGTCAGTATGTGCCACACTGTCTGTATTTTCCTCAATTGGTATGTGCCTCTATCGGTACGTGCCTCTATCGGTGTGTGCCTCTATTGGTATGTGCCTCTATCGGTATGTGCCACACTGTCTGTATTTTCCTCTATTGGTATGTGCCTCTAACGGTGTGTGCCTCTATCCGCATGTGCCTTTATCCGTGTGTGCCTCTATCGGTGTGTGACTCTATCGATGTGTGCCTCTATCGGTATGTGCCTCTATCGGTATGTGCCTCTATCGGTATGTGCCTCTATTGGCATGTGTCACACTGTCTGTATTTGCCTCTGTCGGTATGTGCCTCTATCGGTATGTGCCTCTAGCGGTGTGTGCCTCTATCGGTGTGTGCCTCTATCGGTGTGTGCCTCTATGGGTGTGTGCCTCTATCGGTATGTGCCTCTATCGGTATGTGCCTCTATCAATATGTGCGTCTATCGGTGTGTGCCTCTATCTGTACATGCCTCTATTGGTATGTGCCTCTATCGGTATGTGCCTCTATCGGTATGTGCCTCTATCGGTATGTGCCTCTATCGGTGTGTGCCTCTATCGGTATGTGCCTCTATCGGTATGTGCCTCTATCTGTGTGTGCCACACTGTCTATATTTTCCTCTATCAGTGTGTGCCTCTATCGGTATGTGCCTCTATCGGTGTGTGCCTCTATCCGTATGTGCCTTTATCGGTATGTGCCTCTATCGGTATATGCCACACTCTCTGTATTTTCCTCTATTGGTATGTGCCTCTATTGGTATGTGCCTCTATCAGTATGTGCCTTTATTGGTGTGTGCCTGTATCGGTGTGTGCCTCTATCGGTATGTGCCACACTGTCTATATTTTCCTCTATCAGTGTGTGCCTCTATCGGTATGTGCCTCTATCGGTGTGTGCCTCTATCCGTATGTGCCTTTATCGGTATGTGCCTCTATCGGTATGTGCCACACTCTCTGTATTTTCCTCTATTGGTATGTGCCTCTATTGGTACGTGCCTCTATCAGTATGTGTCTTTATTGGTGTGTGCCTGTATCGGTGTGTGCCTCTATCGGTATGTGCCTCTATCGGTGTGTGCCTCTATCGGTATGTGCCTCTATCGGTGTGTGCCTCTATCGGTGTGTGCCTCTATCCGTACGTGCCTTTATCGGTATGTGCCTCTATTAGTATGTGCCACACTGTCTGTATTTTCCTCTATTGGTATGTGCCTCTATCGGTACGTGCCTCTATCGATGTGTGCCTCTATATGTATGTGCCTCTATTTGTATGTGCCTCTATCTGTATGTGCCTCTATCGGTATGTGCCTCTCTCGGTATGTGCCACACTGTCTGTATTTTCCTTTATTGGTATGTGCCTCTATTGGTGTGTGCCTCTAACGGTGTGTGCCTCTATCCGCATGTGCCTTTATCGGTGTGTGCCTCTATCGGTGTGTGAATCTATCGATGTGTGCCTCTATCGGTATGTGCCTCTATCGGTATGTGCCTCTATTGGTGTGTGTCACACTGTCTGTATTTGCCTCTTGTTGGTATGTACGTCTATTGGTATGTGCCTCTATTGGTATGTGCCTCTATCGGTGTGTGCCTCTATCGGTATGTGCCTCTATCGGTATGCGCCTCTATCGGTATGTGCCTCTATAGGTATGTGCCTCTATCGGTATGTGCCTCTATTGGTATGTGCCTCGATTGGTATGTGCCTCTATTGGTATGTGCCACACTGTCTGTATTTGCCTCTATCCATATGTGCCTCTATCGGTATGTGCCACACTGTTCGTATTTTCCTCTATTGGTATGTGCCTCTATCGGTATGTGCCTCTATCGGTATGTGCCACACTGTTCGTATTTTCCTCTATTGGTATGTGCCTCTATCGGTATGTGCCTCTATCGGTATGTGGCTCTATTGGTATGTGCCTCTATTGGTATGTGCCTTTATTCGTATGTGCCTGTATCGGTATGTGGCTCTATCGTTGTGTGCCTCTATCCGTATGTGCCTTTCTCTGTATGTGCCTCTATCAGTATGTGCCACACTGTCTTTATTTTCCTCTATTGGTATGTGCCTCTATCGGTATGTGCCTCTATCGGTATGTGCCTCTATCGGTGTGTGCCTCCATCCGTATGTGTCTCTATCGGTACGTGCCTCTATTGGTATGTGCCACACTTTCTGTATTTTTCTCTATTGGTATGTGCCTCTATCGGTATGTGCCTCTATCGGTATGTGCCTCTATCGGTATGTGCCTCTATTGGTATGTGTCTCTATCGGTATGTGCCTCTATTGGTATGTGCCACACTGTCTGTATTTGCCTCTATCGGTATGTGCCTCTATCAACGTGTTCCTCTATCCGCATGTGCCTCTATCGGTATGTGCCACACTGTCCGTATTTTCCTCTATTGGTATGTGGCTCTATCGGGTGTGCCACTATCCGTATGTGCCTTTATCGGTATGTGCCTCTATCGGTATGTGCCACACTGTCTGTGTTTTCCTCTATCGGTATGTGCCACACTCTCTGTGTTTTCCTCTATTGGTATGTGCCTCTATTGGTATGTGCCTCTATCAGGATGTGCCTCTATCGGTATGGGCCTCTATCCGTATGTGCCTTTATCGATATGTGCCTCTGTTGGTATGTGCCTTTATCGGTATGTGCCTCTATGGGTATGTGCCTCTATCGGTATGTGTCTCTATCGGTATGTGCCTCTATTGGTATGTGCCACACTGTCTGTATTTGCCTCTATTGGTATGTGCCTCTATTGGTTTGTGCCTCTATCGGTATGTGCCTCTATCGCCATGTGCCTCTATCGGGATGTGCCTCTATCGATGTGTGCCTCTATCGGTATGTGCCTCTGTTGGTGTGTGCCTCTATCGGTATGTGCCTCTATCGGTATGTGCCTCTTTTGGTATGTGCCACTGCGTTGGGAAAAACGCTCGAACATGCAAGCGTTTTGCGTTCGAACGCTATTGTAACGCCCAAACCCTAGGCAAACACGCAAACGCAAGAGTGGGCTGCCCTCGAAAAAAAAATCGAAATTTTCGAAATTTCGAAACCAGTTTGTGCGACGTGCTGGGAAAAACGGAATGACTCGCCACCTCGCAATCTCAAGATGTCTTCCCAACTCCCAACCCCCGAAAAACACCCAACCGCACTAGACCACAAATTATCTAGTCAACCCAACCACTTCTCTACAAACCCTCTCTTCAAGAGAGAGGTATCGTAGACTCCAACCAGCGTGCTAAACCCAGATCGGGATCTCACTCCTCACGTCATTTCCCTAGATCTCAGCGTGTTTCGTTTTTTCCAGCTCCTTATTTCTTTTATGCTAAGCTATGGTTGACGCTGGCGTAACTCCTACTTCAATGGCGACCAACGCTAATGTTGCCTCAGGTGAGGCCTCAAGTTCTCCCCAAGTTAAGGAAGATCGCACGCACATAGTTTACCAGCACTTCAGAGTGCCCTTAGTTTCTAGCGCGCGCGGTAAGCAGTACGTCTGCAAGTTTTGCACGCACAAGTTTAGCGGATCCGTGGGGCGTTTGGCTCAGCATCTCACGAATTGGATGGGGGGGAGCCGACGTGAGGTGAAACTCTGCACTGCGGTAACAAAGGAGGTGGCTGAAGAGGTCCGCGCTCACTACGAGGCTAGGCTTCAGGAAGCCGAAGACATCCGCTCCGCCGAGGCAGCCTCCATTGAAGCCGTTAGCGGCCATAAGCGCAGTCGCATAACCGACTTCTTTGGCGACGAGAAGGCAGATGCGAAGAAGGCTGCGGACGAGGCAATCTGCCTCATGTTCGCGGGCCTTCGCCTCCCGGAGTACCTCGCGGACCACCCTCTCTGGCGCTGTGGAGTGCATCGGCCTCGCAGGAAGTGGCTATGTCCCCCCTAAGCGCAAGAACGTCGGCGGCGCTGGCTTGTAGCAATGCCGCGTGCGGATTGAGATGGTGCTGGGACCGGTGGTGGCCAGCTGGGTTCATGGAGTGACGGTAGCCTCAGACATGATGACCGACAGATGCGGTCGTCCGCAGGCCAACGACTTGATGATCAACGACAGTGGCGCCGTCTTTATGGAAAGCGCGGATTGCAAGATGGAAAAAAAAACAGGTGAGTACATCCCTAGTATCCTGAGGCCGATAGCGGAGAAAGTCAGAGCGGAGAACATAGTTGCTCTCTACATGGATGGGTGCTGCAACTACGCTGCCGCCTACAAGGAGATCTTCAATGAGTGGCCCCACACCGAGCATGTGCCGTGCGCCACGCTCGTGCTCGACCTCCTCATGGAGGATGTGGGTAAGATGGCTTGGGCCAAGGGGGTGGTCGAGCGGGGCGGCGGAATCATCGCTTACATTCGGAAACATCACTGGACGCGTGGATTCTTGAGGAGTCCAGAGGTGCATGGCGGAAAGGGCTTGCAGGTAGGCTTGAGCAAAACCGGGTAATTACCCGACCCGACCCGGTTTTGCAATACCCGACCTCGGGTCGGGTAATTTCGGGTCCGGGTCGGGTAATATGCCCAGGACCCTTACCCGGACCCGGCCTTAAGGGGATGGGTAATACAATACCCGCCTGGCGGGTCCGGGTATACCCGACCCGGTTACCCTGAAAAGCGGGTAATACTACCCGCCACCTACTAGTGGGCATCCTAAAGTTGGGCTAGGCTAGGTAGGGTTCCTGAAAACGCGACTCTCAAATGAGAGTCGCGTTTTCTGGGGGTCGAATTTTGACCACCCAACTCCCTCCCTTTCACCGCACTGAACTCCTCCCCGTCTACAAACTCCAATTTCCAACCAAACTCCCTCCCATTCACCGCACTGAACTCCTCCCTGTCTACAAACTCCAACCTTTCTAACAAAACTCCCTCCCTTTCACCGCACTGAACTCCTACCCATCTACAAACTCCAACCTCTTCTCCAACTCCCACCCAACTCCCTCCCTTTCACCGCACTGCACTCCTACCCATCTACAAACTCCAACCTCTTCTTTAACAACCCACCCAACTCCCTCCCTTTCACCGCACTGAACTCCTACCCATCTACAAACTCCAACCTCTTCTCCAACTCCCACCCAACTCCCTCCCTTTCACCGCACTGAACTCCTACCCATCTACAAACTCCAACCTTTTCTCCAACTCCCACCCAACTCCCTCCCTTTCACCGCAGTTAACTCCTCCCCATCTACAAACTCCAACATCTCACAAATGCTCCACTCGTCCCCTCTCACCTCCAAAACCGTTTTGCCCCAAAACCTAAAACACAGCGCGACTTACGCCCATGTCTAGGTGGAATACCCGACCTCGGGTATTTTTTTACCCGACCGGGTCGGGTACCCGTTACCCGACACGTCGGGTAACATTTCGGGTAGCGGGTATTGATACCCGGCCCGGGTAACCCGGACCCGACCCGCCGGGTAATTTTCAGGATTTCTGATACCCGACCCGCCCTAAAAGCGGGTCCGGGTACCGGGTACCCGACCCGGTCAGGTAGTTTGCTCAACCCTACTTGCAGGTGGTGCGTCCGGGCGGAACGAGGTTCGGTACACAATTTATCGCATTGTCTCGGCTTTGTGAGGTCAAACTGTCGCTGCTACAGATGGTGCACAGTGAGGGGTGGGAGTTGTGGGCAACGGGGGTGCGGAGGAGTGCAGGGGAAGCCTTCCAAGCCCACCTCGAGGACAAGATTTGGTGGAAGGCGGCTGCCTTCTTTGTGAAGCTGATGAAGTTGCCATTCATGGCGATGCGAGCAACTGATTCCACGGCGAAAGGGATGATGGGCAGATTCTATGATCACATGCTACAGCTGACTGTGGATGTGAAGCAGCTGCTTGAGGGGGAGGATGGGCAGGAACTGCTGACGAGGGGGGAGGAAAGGGAGATTAACAAGTTTGTCAAGACGCGCTGGGATGGCAGCCTTCCTTGCCCCCTCCACGTGGTTGGTCGGATCCTTAATCCGGGCAACCAGGTGGAAGAGATCTTCCCGGATGATGTGGAGTGCACCAAAGTCTTCAAAGACTTCATCTCCCGCCACTACGAGGGACAGACCATTACCAGGAAGGATGTGGGTGAGAGGCGCGCCACCCTCGTCTTGCAGGAGGGACTCATGTCCTTCCTGAAACTCGAGGGCAGCTTTGGCATGCCTGATGCCATTAGAGATCGCTTGGCCGTGAAGGAGGGGAAGGGTTGCATGGTGCATTGGTGGACCTGGCACGGCACCGACTGCCCGGAGTTGGCCAAGCTTGCTTGCCGTGTCCTCACTCAGCCGGTGTCTGCTTCTGCATGCGAGCGCAACTGGGCAGTGTGGGATTCGGTCCACACTGCTTGGCGCAACAAGCTCGGCTCGGAGAAGCTGAAGGATTTGGTTTACATTGCGCACAACTGAGGGGGCACGGGAGGCTGGTGTTAGGGTTTGCCCGCAGCATGGTGTTGCACAGCATGAAGTGGAGTACTCGCAGCGGCTGGTTGTAGGGAAGATGCATCCTGGTTGTGTTGCATGGGAGAGGGGGTAGGTGTGTGTGATGTGATGGATGGATGTTAGGTTGGCTTGTGAATGTACCCCGAAACTTCTAATATTTTATTAATGGGGGCGGTGGATGAAGGTGCCCTTCCCGCCCTTCCTTTCCTTTCCCCTTCCCCCCCCCCCCAGAAGCCCCTTTTTTTGCCCTGCCCGAAACTTTTTTTAACCGTGCCCGAGCCAGCGTTTTCCTAGCGTTTGCTCCCCTCCTGGCTAAGCAGTTTGCGTTTCAACGCTAGCGTTTAAAACGCCAAACGCTTTTATTCCAACGTAGATGTGCCACACTGTTTGTATTTGCCATTTTATTGACAATGTATATATGTACAAGAGTTCCTAGTTAGGGATTGTTGAACTAGACACCATGCAGCGGAGAACTAAAAGGTGTTCTAGCAACCTTTCCAGAAGTCATTCCCCAAGTATGCAAAATCTGCTACCGATAGAGGGGCAACCTTGCACGAGGCTGCGTTGGTGCCGTCAGAGAAACGGACCTGCGCACGCCTACAAATTGTGCGGGCCTGCTCGCACTGATGGACGAGCGAAATGCGCTTGTAGAAGAAGTTGGTTTCAAACATGTGGAGCAAAAGATGGGAAGAGCCGCTGAAATCGCGAAGACAGTAAGCACCATGATGACTGCAGTCTTTGAGGAAGTCTTGGAAGGACTTTCCAATGCACCCAAAAGTCTCAAGGACCACGGGAAGAAGTTTGACATTCGGGCGGGTGCGCAGCGACGAGGCGTAGAGAGTGGTCTTCTCAGTTTGGAGGCGGTCGAACCAATGACCTTGGCGGCGTTGGAGTGGGGGAACCTCTGTTGGGGGTCAGTCACAGAGATCTTCAAAGCCAAGGTTGTACCCGATTGAACGTCTCGGCAGCTGACATCAGGCGCTGCCCCGGAAGGAAATGCTGGTCTTCCAGCTGCGCAACGAAGCCCAGCTCCAGGGTGATACGATGTACCTCATGTTTGATGACAACATGTACCTTGGGCAGCGGAGAGGGTGGGAATGGATAGAAGGGTTAGAGAACGGAGAGCCACACGTGCAGGTTGCGGCAGTGGTGAGGTGAGGAATGGGGAGGCCGAGGCGGACTGCAGCAGCAATATGCCACTCGGATTCTGTCATTTGCATATGCGAGGAGGAGGGTGCCACCATAAGCCAGTCCCCGGCATGCGGGCCCTGAAGGGAGGTTAGTCGAGCCAAGCGGAGCGGGGAAGAAGCCGTAGCGCGCACCTTCTCAAGCTGGGCGGTATCTAGCTGATGAGAAAGGTGAGTGAAGAGCTTGGGATGATAGCCTAACTGAAGGTGGGACCAAGAGGGGAAACGATCGCGAACTTCTTGAGGAAGCATGGACATGGCGGAGGGGATGAATTCATCAAGACGATGAATAGTGTCGGAGGAGAGGAAGGGGGTGAAAAGCGGCACACCGTCAGTGATGAAGTGAGAGGAGAGCAGTGGTAGTGATTGAGCCCAGGTGCAAAGGTAGCTGAGTGGAGCGGTGAGGGCGAAGGGACGAAGACCGAAACCGCCCAAACGAATGGGGAGGAAGGCTTGCTGATGGGCGGTTTTGGTCTGCACCGTCAGTTGAATCCAGTAACTGGGGCCAAAACGTTGGGTGAAGTAATCCAAAAGGGCAGAATCCCAAGCAGCAAAAAGGCTGTGAATATCGGGGAATGGAGAGACTATTCAAAGAAGGAAGGAGGGACGGGCTGAGATGCAATGAGAAAGGATGCGAGAGGCAATCTGGGGGTTCTCAAGCTGGTGAAGAAGGGGACAGGAGGATATGAATGAGTTGAGCTTATCACGGACCTCCGAGATGATGTGGCCGTCGGAACTAATTGGAAACCTAGCGACGCTCATGCCATTTGGGGCGAATGGAACTCCAAGAGGGAGGGCACAATCTGTTGGAAGATGCAGAGGGCACCATACGGAACACTTCGAAGGCTGGACAGCAAGGCCTAACGAGCAAAGGCGGTTCGTAAGTGCCATGAAAGCCGTCGAAATAATTGAGGGTGGACTGACGAGGAAAGTGTCGTCGGCGTAACAGGTGATGAAAATGGAAGGGAATTGCTGCTGGGTAGAGAGGATGGCATGTTGCTGCGTGAGGGCGTACAAGACGGGACCACAGGGGTCCCCTTGGCGCACACCAGAGGCATACTGGAAGGAATGAATGGTGGGGCCATTGCGAAAGTGGAGGGGGGAAGGGGAGGCATAGAAGATGCGGAAGAAGGTGTAAGAAGTAGAGCTGAAAGGATTGATTAGGTAAGGACTCCAAAGCTCTATAAGTACATGGCAAGCTGAGAGAGAATGGATGAAGGGGGAATCGGAGAGAATCCCCACTGGGATCTCCAGAATCTCCAATCGGGTAATTGGAGATTGAGGGGGTCACAATTGTGTGAGGTTGGGATTTTGTGAGTACACCCCAACCCACTAGAACATTCTTAACATAAACTAGTATATAAAAGTACAAATACAAAAATGGGATTTGCAATCTATTTTTAACACACCCCCACGAACTGCAAATCCGGTCAAGGAGCACATAGCCCCATGGAACGGAGAAGGCGATGGTGGTCAGCCTTGTCGAGAGCCTTGGTAAAGAGGTCGACGATGTTGCAATCTGGGGCAATGTACCGTACCGTCAGCTGGTCACTCTGAACAAGATCTCGGATGAAGAAATGACGAAGTTCAATGTGCTTGGTGTGAGAGTGGAACACAGGATCCTTGGTGAGATGAATGGCGCTCTGGTTGTCACACCACAGGGTGGGCGACTGCTGGGGGTAGCCTAACTCAGCGAGGAGAAAGGAGAGCCAGCGTGCCTCTTGAGCAGTCATTGTGCCTGCGTAGAGCTCGGCCTCGCAGAACGACAGGGAGACTGTAGAGGATCGAGTAGAGGGCAAGCTGATAACTCCGCTACCAAGAGTGAAGCAGTACCCTTGGAAGGAGCGTCTGTCAGTCTGGTCATTGGCCCATGAGGAGTCTGTGTATCCTTCGAGCTTGACTAGAGAGGTACCACCGAGAGTGAGGATGTGAGATTTGGTGGCTTGTAGATAGCGAAGGACCCTCTTGGCTGCAGACCAATGGGAGGCAGTGTAGCGTCCGGGGAGATATACCGAGAGAGAACACTAACCGGGTAAGCCAAGCCTGGTCGAATGCACATCATGGCATACATGAGTGAACCGACTAGCTCTGGGTACGGGTCCTTGCAGGCGTCAGGAGAAGGAACTGGAGGGGCCGTGAGCTGATGCTGTAGTGGGAGTGGAGTGGAGACAGAGTTACTGGAGTCCATGTAAAAGAGCGCGCGGAGTTGGGAGCTTGGCCGTGGGCGAGAAGATTTCGAAGAAGTCGAGATACTCTTTCTGGGTGAAACCCTTAGCCACGTATCGTGCCTTGAACAGTGGAGCTTCACCTGGGAGTTGTTTGACTCGAAAGATCCATTTTCCGCCGACGATGTTAACACCGGAAGGGGGAACGACATCGTCAAACCTATTGTTGCGAATGAACGCCTCGTTCTCCCCATCCATTGCTGCCTTCCACTCCTTATAAGGCCCCTAGAGAGCTTCCTCTTTTGTGCCAGGAGTCGGAACTGTCGGGTTCTCCGTGAAGTTGAAGGAAGGGCAGTTAGTAATGTCCAGGAAGATGTGAGAGAGAAATTGGCAGAACGTGTGAAGGTTAAACAACTCCTCATGCCTGTCCTCCAGAAGTGCACAGAGGGGATTAGGGATGGAGGGGACATCACCCCCGGCAGGAGGAGGCGGGGTGACCGAACACCGGATGGAGAAGGCGGTTGGTCCCCAGGCGAGAGGCGGAGCCGATCCCTTGGAACGAGTGCGACTAGAGACCGGAGACGAAGGCGGCTGTGGTGGGACCAGAGGGACAGGGCGCCTCTTTCAGAAACTGAGAACTTGATTGATTGAAATGAGCAAGAGCATACATCCTTAAGTACCGAGCATCGGAGAGGATGGGAAGGGATAAGGGAGAATCGGAGGGAATCCCAAGGGAATCCTCCCAAATCGTGGGGATTTGGGATGGATTGGGTTGGGATAGGTTGGGGATGAAAACATAGCTACACCCAACCTAACAAATATGAGTATCCCTAAAACCAAGAAAGTGTCAACACACAAAATTGTGCCAACCGAATTGCAGCCTATCTCTAACACACCCCCTAGGCTGCAACGTCGGAAGCCGTAGGGACGCCAAGTCCCATGGTACGGAGGAGACGATAGTGATCACGGCGTCCAAGAGCCTTCGTAAACAAGTCGGCGAGGTTGCAGTCAGAGGAAATATGCTTGACGCACAACTGCCCTCGCTGGACGAGCTCGCGCATGAAGAAGTGTCTCAATTCGATGTGCTTGGTTCGTTGGTGGAAGACAGGATCTTTGGTGAGGTGGATAGTGCTCTCGTTATCACACCACAGAGTCGGGGTCTGCTGAGGATACCCGAGCTCAGCCATGAGGTAGGTA
This sequence comes from Closterium sp. NIES-67, assembly GCA_027943415.1. NCBI lineage: Eukaryota > Viridiplantae > Streptophyta > Zygnematophyceae > Desmidiales > Closteriaceae > Closterium > Closterium sp. NIES-67. Next base: position 152,672 of record BQMB01000005.1, read on the forward strand.
AGCCATCGAGCTTCTTGGGCTGCCATGGTGCCTGCGTATAACTCAGCTTCGCAAGATGACAATGAGACGGATGATGAGCGTGTAGATCGCCAGCTGATGACACCACTGCCAAGGGTGAAGCAATAGCCTTGGGAAGAGCGGCGGTCAGCTTGATCATCAGCCCATGAGGAGTCGCTGTATCCCTCGAGGTGAGGAGGGGTCGTGCCACCGAGAGTGAGGACGTAGTCCTTGGTGGCTTGGAGGTAGCGAAGGACGCGCTTAGCAGCCGACCAGTGGCGATTGGTGTATCGACCGGCAGCAACGTAACGCGAGAGCACACTGATGGGGTAGGCGAGGTCGGGCCTTGTGCACATCATCGCATACATGAGTGATCCGCCGAGCTCGGGGTATGCCTCATCACAAGGCTCAGGCGATGGAACTGATGGAGTGGTCAGATCATGCTGCAAGGGAAGGGGAGTGGCCACTGGCTTGGCGTTGTCCATGGCAAAACGCTTGAGGACGTTGTTCACATAGAACTCTTGAGAGAGAGTGATGGTTCGAGCTTCGCGATCCCGCGAGATTTCCATCCCAAGGTAGTTCTTGAGTTCACCGAGGTCCTTCATGGCGAGAGCGTCCCCAAGAGCTTGCTTAACAGCTGCCAGCTGATCGGAGTCCTTGGAGACGAGAATCATGTCGTCAACGTAGACAAGGATGAAGAACGGGTTGTCGTTCTTGCGAATGAAGAGACTCGGATCGGCTGAGGAGGGGTGGAAGTCGAGTGACTCGAGGGTTGCCTTCAGCTTCTTGTGCCATTCCCGAGGAGCCTGCTTCAACCCGTAGACTGGTCGATTCAGCTTCCAGACCGTGCCGGGTGGAAAGGGTAAGGGAAATCCTTGAGGACGTTCCATGTAGATGTCCTCGGGGAGATCCCCTTGGAGAAATGCAGCAGAGACGTCCATGGAGTGAACGTCAAAGTTGCATCGAGCAGCGATGTCCAGCAGGGTCCGAAGTGTGGGCAGTTTGGCTGTCGGAGAGAATGTGTCGAAGAAGTCCAGGCCCTTCTTCTGCGTGAAGCCTTTTGCACAGTATCGCGCCTTGAAGACTGGGAGTTCGCCAGGCAGTTGCTTGACGCGAAAAACCCATTTGCCACGGACAATGTTAACTCCTCGCGGAGGGGAGACGTCCGTGAAAGAGTTGTTGCGAATGAATGCTTCACACTCCGCGATCATGGCTGCGAGCCACTGGGGGGAGTGTGGTCCAGAGATGGCTTCATCATATGAGTTCGGGGTCGGGATGGATGGATTTTCCGAGAAGTTAAGAGTTGGAGCGTCGGCAAGGTCGGGGAAGAGATGGCAGAGCTGACGGATGGCAGCATTGATCTCAATCAGCTCCTCATGCCTATCCTCCAAGAGGCCAGGCATGGATGCACCCCCGGCAGGAGGAGGCGGATTGAGGGAGATGCGAACAGAGAGGGCGAGAGGCGGAGCGGGACCATGAGAGCGGGTGCGGTGAGCAATAGGGACAGGAGAGGAGGGAGGTGGCGGGGGAGCAGGTGGGACATCGACATAAGAGCGTCCGTGGCGACGGCGACGATAGGTGATGGGCGAGTCGGGAGGAGAGGTGGAGGTTGGAGGCGGAAGCGGAGGTGAAGGCGGGGAGGGAGGCGCGGGGGCAGGGGGAGCCACAGAAGGAGAGGGAGGTGGAGGGGCAGCTGCAGGAGCAGGTGCAGGGGGAAGTGCAGGCGCGGGCGGAGGTGAACGGGCAACTGAGCCAGTGGGCGAAGAGGGGTGAGAGAGAGTGGAAGGAGATGGGGAAGGTGAGAGTGAGGGGGCCGCAGGAGCGGCAGAGGGAGGAGGTGGGGTGGGTGAAGTATCGAAATCAGCCCACACAAGCGAAGGTGGAGCGGTGGGGGGTGGTGAAGAGAGGTAAAAAGGGCGACTCTCGTCAAAGGCGACATCGCGGCTACGAATGAGCTGATTGGTGGAGAGATTGAGGAAAAGGTAATCGGGAGAGTCCAGGTTGTGGCCGAGGTAGACACAGGGTTGAGCTTTGGGTGCAAATTTGCCGCCGTGGGTGCGACGTTCCTGAGGGTTGAGGAGGACATAAGCTGTACACCCCCATACGCGGAGAGGACGTGCACTGGGCTTGGTGCCGGTCCACAGTTCAGCGGGAGTGATGGCAGGCCGAAGAGGGTGAGGGTGAAGGTTGTACAGCAGCGTGGCATGAAGGAGGGCGTAACCCCAAAGGGAAGGTGGTGCACCAGCGTGAGTGAGAAGACAGCGAGCGATTTGCACGAGAGTGCGATTGCGACTTTCGGCAATGCCATTCTGCTGCGGACTGTGGGGAAGGGTGAAGGTCTGGCGAATGCCTTGGGAGGCACAGAACGCTTGAAGGGAATGGTTTCGAAATTCGCCACCGCCATCGGAATGGAGGCACTTGACTGAAGTGCGGAAATGATTTTGGGCTTGTCGAAGCCATGCGATGACGACATCTGGAACAGCTGCTTTGGAGGAGAGGAGGTGGACGGAGGCATAGCGAGAGTGATCGTCAACGAGCACTAGGAAGTAAGAGTGCCCGCCACGAGAGCGGACTGGAGCTGGGCCCCAGACGTCCATGTGGACGAGGTCAAGCGGGGCGGCTGCAGCAGAGGGCGAGGAAGGGTGAGGCAACTGGCGTAGTTTGCTTTGCGCGCAGTCCAAGCATGGAGGAGCGGGAGAAGTGGAGGGTGGAGGAAGTGTGTCGGGCAGGTGAAGAAGCAACTTCTTAGACGCAAGCTCGGAGAGCATGCGGAAGTTGGGATGCCCAAGACGATGGTGGTAAAGAATGGTTGGATCGGTGAGCTGACGGCAGGAGCACGATGATGTGGTGGAGGTAGAGTGTGCTTCTGTGGAAGATGGAGGTACTTGGAGTGTGTAGAGGTTGTTGGCGGTCAGTGTGAAGCGTGCAAGTAGGGCATTGGTGGTGGGCTGAAGGAGATCACAGTGATTGGAATGAGCTGGGAAGATAGTGGTTACCCCTGCTCGTTGAATCTCATGTTGTGCAAGTAAATTGTGCCGAAGAGTGGGCACGCATATGCCAGTGACTGTGCCAGATGGGAAGGCTGGGCATGGAAGAGTGGAGGAACCATGGGCGACAGTTGTGAAGCTGGAGTCAGCGCCCAGAAGAGGAATGGGTGCTTGGTATGGTTTGAAAGACTCTTTGTCTCGGAGGACTGTGTGGGTTGCGCCACTGTCCAGGACGAATTCAAGCGGTTTAGATGGTGTTTGTGGAGACGTCGAGTACTGGGAACTGGTTTCATTGATCATGGGAAGGCCAGGGAACAACAGGTTGAGACGAACATCAGGACTAGGGGCATGAACGGCTGAGTCCTGACTATCCTGTGCCTCAACCTGGTTGAGCTGGCGCATGCGAAGCCAGTTGGGCGGCTTGGAGTTGATACCATTCTTGGCGAACCAGTCGTCGTCCTTCTTTTTGAAACAGGTGGCGAGCGGGTGATTGGTGCCGCCGCACACCTGACCCGCACGGGGTCCCATTTTGATGACGTAAGGACAGGGTGGGTAGCGGTTACGAGTGGGTGGCGGATTGGGACGCGATGCTGGAGCCGGGACAGGAGCGCGAAGCGCATTTGCACGAGCCTGCGCAGTGTTGTCTTTTTCAGCAGAGAGAAGTGCGGAAGAGACTTTGGCAAAGGTTAGCTCTTCTGGCGGGAGATGGAGAAGCATGGAGCGGGTGACATTGTAAGAGGGGGTCAGCCCAACAAGCAGAGCTGCTGCAGGGGCTTGCTCTGGGAAGACAATGCCGAGTTGCTTCAGCTCCTGATGAATCCCTTGAATTTCAGCGACGTAATCTGCCATTCCAGGGCACTCCTCCAGACGCACTTGAAACATGCGGGGGATGAGGATCGCCACCCCCACAGCGGTTTTGTTGAGGAAGCGGTCGTTGAGGTACTCCCAGATGGCGTGCGCGGAGGGGTAGTTATGGTAAGTTTTGACGAGCTCGGAAGGGGTAGTGCCGACGAAGACGCCAATGATAGCGGCGTCGGCTTGCTCCCACACGCTGTAAGATTCCTCATACTTGGACATGGATTCCTCATGGGTTTTTAACTCTTCCCCTGTGGCTGTGGCCGAGAGCTTCTTGGGAAGGATCGGCATCTTTCCTTTGCCGCGATTGAGGAGGACATCCTTGAGGCAAATCCCCTCAATTTTGCGGCTTAGGAGATGCTTATCAACCCCATAGCTCCACTCCTTGAAGTTCGGGCTCGAGCCATTTGGGTCGAGGCGCAAGGGAGTGATCGGGTTTGAGAGAGACGCGGAGGGATACGCCATGATGCTCCAAGGACCCTTTCTCCGCGCGTAGCGCAGCTCTTAAGTCGCCGATCGAGCAGCGCGGCTCCGCGAAAAACAGGGTTTCCCTTGCGGATTTCAACACTCGGAGAAGAGGAATAGCCGATAAAGAGGGAAATCTGAACGCCAAAAATCTATGGAAACCCGCGATGTGCTGCTGCAATCCCGCTGCTCCGCGACCCCCCCTTTTCCGCTTCGCCGCTGCCCCCTTTCCGCTTCGCCGCTGCACCCCCCCGCTGTTGCAAGGGCGACGGGCGACAGCCCGTCCAGCTTCGACGAGCAGATGCGGGGCGACGGGCTCAGCCCGATCAGGTGCGACGAGCAGATGCAGGGCGACGGGCTCAGCCCGATCAGGTGCGACGAGCAGATGCGGGGCGACGGGCTCAGCCCGATCAGGTGCGACGAGCAGATGCGGGGCGACGGGCTCAGCCCGATCAGGTACGACGAGCAGATGCGGGGCGACGGGCTCAGCCCGATCAGGTGTGACGAGCAGATGCGGGGCGACGGGCTTCAGCCCGAAAAGAAGCGCCGCGCTGAGTTGAGGCGACTAGAAAAGCTTTGCGTCGTAAGACGCAAATGCTAGGCTCCAACGGAGCGAGAGGATCAAGAGCCGCTTAGGCGGAAACGAGCTCTGATACCATTTCAGAAACTGAGAACTTGATTGATTGAAATGAGCAAGAGCATACATCCTTAAGTACCGAGCATCGGAGAGGATGGGAAGGGATAAGGGAGAATCGGAGGGAATCCCAAGGGAATCCTCCCAAATCGTGGGGATTTGGGATGGATTGGGTTGGGATAGGTTGGGGATGAAAACATAGCTACACCCAACCTAACAAATATGAGTATCCCTAAAACCAAGAAAGTGTCAACACACAAAATTGTGCCAACCGAATTGCAGCCTATCTCTAACAGCCTCCTATAGGAGATTGGTGAGCCGGGCTCGACGCACGGGGAAGGCGGAGCAGGAGGAGGTACCGTTGCAGAGGATACCGGAGAGGCCGGGTGAGAGACGCCTAAAGAAGGCTCCGGAGAAAGGGCAGCGGCCGGAGATGAGGCATCGAAGCCTACCCATACAATGTCGGGGGAGGTGGATGAGGCATGCCCGTGGTCGTAGAGATCGAAGACGAAATCATGGCTGAGAATTAGCTGTCTGGTGATAGGGTTGAGGAATAAGTAGTTTGGAGAGTTGAAGTTGTGTCCCAGGTACATGTAGGTCTGGGTTTTTTTACCAAGCTTGTCACCTTGCTTCATGCGCTTGTGAGGGCTGAGCAACACATATGCGGTACACCCCCAGACGCACAGAGAGCGGGCAGAGGGCGTGGCCCCAAGCCAGAGAGTGGTAGGTGTGGTGTCAGACCGGTGGGGATGCGGATAAAGATTGTAGAGGAATGCTGCATAGAAGAGGGCATTTTCCCAGAGTGATCGTAGTGCGTTGGCGTGACTGAGGAGACAGCGAGCGATCTGAACCAAGGTGTGATTGCGGCTCTCTGCAATGCCGTTCTGCTGCAGGCTTTCGGGGAGCGTGAAGGTTTGCCAAATCCCTTGGGCCGCACAGAAGTTATCGAGTTTGCCATTGCGAAATTCTCCCCCTCCATCAGAATGGAGACACTTTAGAGGAGTGCCGAACGTGACTTGAGCCTGGCGCACCCATGCCATGATGAGGTCAGGTGCTTCCACCTTGGTATGCAGGAGGTGCACGGAAACATACCGCGAGTGCTCATCGACAAGTGTAAGAAAAAACCGATGACCGCCTCGGGATGCGGCTAGAGCTGGGCCTTAGACATCCATGTGCACTAGGTCCAGCACAGCTACTGCGACGGATGGAGAGGAAGGGTGCGGCTGCTGCCTGAGCTTGCTCTTGGTGCAGTCCAGGCAGGTGGGTGCAGGTGAGTCTGTTGGTGGAGGAAGCGCCGACGGGAGGCCAAGAAGAAGTTTCTTGGAAGCAATGTCGGCAAGCGTACAGAAGTTGGGGTGACCCAAGCGATGGTGGTAGAGGATGGTTGGGTTGGCGAAGCTGCGACACGAACACGGAGTGGTGTTGGCAGCTTGCGCTTGGGAGAGGGTGGCGAGAGGTGCAGGTGAACGCAGCGTGTAGAGCTTGCTGCTGTTGAGTGTCAAGCGTGCTAAGAGCTTGTTGGACTTAGGGTCAAGGAGGTCACAGTGATCCGAGTGTGCCGTGAAGGTCGTGGTGACGCCTGCCCGTTGGAGCTCGTGTTGGGCCACGAGATTGTGGCGTAGTGTGGGAACACACATGCCGGTGACATTGCCCGAAGGGAAAGCTGGGCACTGAATTGTGGAGGAGCCCTTGGCGTGTGTTGTGAAATTGGAGTCTGCTCCTAGTAGACGGATTGGTGTCTTGTATGGCTTGAAGGAGTGTTCTTTCTTGAAAACTGCGTGAGTGTCCCAACTGTCGAGGGTGAACTCTATTGTGGCTGAGGTGCTTTATGAGCCGGGACACTGCGAAATTGTCTCATTAATCATGGCAGTACCAGTGAACAACATGTTAAGGCGTACATCAACAGGGGGAGCTACAGCAGCCTGCACGGATTCCTGCGCTTCGACTTGATTGACTTTGCGAGGAGCACGATTGACCATCCAGCTTGGCGGCTTCGAGGCGGTCCCATTGACGGCACACCACTCGTTATTCTTCTTCTTGAAGCAGGAAGCGAGGGCGTGGTAAGTGCCGCCACACACCTGGCCGGCACGAGGGCCGTGCTTGATGACGTAGAGACACGGGGGGAAGAGGTTGCGCCGGAATGGTGTCGAAGCGGAATAGGCCTGAGGCACGGGAGCGCAGATTGCTTTGGCCTTGGCTTGAGCGCTGTTGTCCTTTTCGGCAGAAAGGAGCGCGGATGAGACCTTGGCAAATGTGAGGTCTGCAGGAGCAAGGCCCAAGAGCATCTTGCGTGTGACTTCATATGCCAGAGTGAGGCTGACTAGGAGAGCAGGTGCAGGGGCTTGCTCGAGAAAGACTATCTTCAACTGCTTGAGTTCACCATGAATGGATTGCACCTTGGTGACATAGTCTGCAATGCCTGGCGAATCCTCGAGCCGCACTTGGAAGTGGTTGAGTAAGCCTTGCCGCTTGATTTTCGTAAAGCGACGCTCTTAAGTCACCCATAGAAACTTCGGTGCGCAGCACGACACTTCTGGGAATCGGCCGACGAAAATTGATGAAAATCACTCTGGCGGCTTTTCAGAGTTATTTCACGAAATGCCGCTAAGAAAGAAATGGCGTTGGCGGAAATATGTTTAAACGCCGACTTGAAACTGAATTTGAGACTATGTCCAACCCCGGACCCACACACCCCCAGGCCCTGTCCCGCAGCTACACAGCTCCGCAACCAGCTCCGCAACCAGCTCCACAACCAGCTCCGCTCCGCTTCCACCTGTGTACCTGCTCTTGCTTGACTCGAGACGTTCGTGGAGGCGATTCTACGAGGGGAGTTCGCCTATTCTGGCGGGGTCCGAGGGGAAACTCGAAAACGAGTATTAAGAGATGGTCGAAATTGAGATTCGACTAAGGAGAACTGAAAGGGGCAGAGCGTAAGGCGGAGTGAAGGGCTGGGGCGGTGAGCTGAAGCAGGGAGTCCGAAGTGAAGGCAGAAATCCAGTCAGGGAGGGGCTCTGCCGTAGGGGGATGTTTAGAGGAGAGAGCGGAGAGTGTATCCGACGTTGGGGGAGCGAGCTCACTGGCTTCGAGCGCAGCAAGAAAGCGAGACCAGTCGCCACACTTGGCAAAGCGCTTAGCACGGGAGAGGCGGGCTTGGGTGGCCGTGGAACGGGCCGAGGCTAGGTTAAGGGGGCGGGCAGCAGGGGCTGCTGCAGCTGAGGCCTCCAAAGACAGAGCACGCTAGTCGCCACTAAGAAAGCGTTGGGCAAGGAGAGCACAGGACGCGGTGAGGGATTGCGAGTGGGCAGCCGCGGACATACGGAGGATGAGGCGCGATAAAGCAAGCAAGAGAAGGTGGGCTGCAGCATCTGAAGGAAACTGTGCAAGCTGGCGAAGCGGGATGAGCAAAGCATCAAGAACGAGGAGGCGGATGCGAGGAGGAATGCGGCGGATGATAGGGTTTGGAGAAACTGTAGGGCTGAAGAATGCTGACCAGTCCCAGGTAAGGACGGCGTCCCAAGTGGCTGACGGGAACGCAGGGGGAGAAGCGGTATCAATAGAAGAACCTTGGGCATATGGAGGGGCAGCGCGAGGAGGGCAAGCGGCTTGCTGTCGTGCGGAAGTGTGCTGTTGGCAAGCTGTTTTGTGGCGCCTGAGTCCGCTTGCATTGACACAAGAGCGGCGACATAGAGGGCAGGTGAACGAAGAACTCGCAGGAGGTGGGTTCGCAGGGGCTGATGGGTTCGAGGAGGACGGGGAAGGAGGAGGAGACGTGGAACGGGGAGGGGAGGGTTGGGGGAAAGGAGGAGGATCCATAATGAAGTGCGAAAGGGGGTGCAGAACTCTCGGATCGGCAGTAGGGACGGATGGGCCTGTTGGCCGCTGGGATGAGGCTGGTGGTGGGGCAAGGCGGGAAGGTGCAAGTGCGGATCCGGAAGAGAGTGTGTCCGCAAGAACTCGCTGGAGGACCTCCTTCTGCTTTTGGGACACAAGAGGGCGCGGGGGTAGAGGAGGGGGCCCGCCGAGGAGCTGATGAGCTGAGGCGAGACCAGGGTCGGAGGAAGAGGAGGCCCGGGCGAATGTCGGTTGGGGAACAGGGACTGTAGCAAAGGGAGGGGAAGGGCGCGTTCGAGCTGTGGACGGGGTAGGGGCTGATGCCGTGAGACCGGGTGAGCGACCTCTTTTGCGCGAATGCATTTTGTAAAAAGGTATATTGACGCCGCTGATAGAGGCAGTAGTGAAGGAAAGCGGGAGTAGCAGAAATGATGAGGAAGGCAGTAGCGAGAGCAAGGCCGTGCAGGTGGGACATGACATGGCACCTAGGAGGAGTGCAAGTTGCTGCAGCATGGGGAAAATTGTGGCGGGAAGGTGTGGAAAAATGGGGCGCCGCGCTGGTCTGTGCGTCACTGTTTTGTGTCGGAGACGGTCGTGGCCAAATGCGGGCAAGGAGGGAGTGGCACGTTTCCGTGCAGCTGTGGGCTGGATCGTGCAAAATTAAAGCAGTCCGGCCACCGCACGGAGGTCGTGATTCTCGTGGCAGAGGTGGCAGGGCCACGAACGCGGTGTGGCTGTAGGTAAATGACCCTAATGACGGGAGTGCTGGTGCTGCTGCTGGAAAGGCTATAAGTGGCAGATGTCGTGAGCCGTTTTTGCCTTCTAGACGATGGTAGTGAGTCTGCTGCTGCACTGGAGCGAGCTGCGTGACGAAATACCGAATTAGAGCTTCACAGAGGCTTTATACGTGCTGCTGCACAGACGGAGTGAACGAGAAACTAACTACCAAATTAGAGCCTCAGAGGGGCTTTATACCCTGGATTTGCCTCTATCGGTGTGTGCCTCTATCGGTGTGTGCCTCTATCGGTGCGTGCGCCTATTCCTTGAGCAGGGAATGTGTGACTCCAGCGGGCCCAGCGGACAGACTCCATCCACACGTCCATCCACGCCCTGCCCTCCCCTCCACCCTCCCTCCACCCTCCCCTCCACCCTCCCCTCCCCCCTCCCTCCACCCTCCCCTCCCCCTCCCCCTCTCCCCCCAGGGCGCGGCGGAGCAGCGCACGCGGCTGCTGCAGGCGACGGCGCGGCTGGCAGAGTCGTCGGAGCGCGTGGCGGAGAGCCGGCGCAGCATGGTGCAGACGGAGCAGCTGGGCGTGTCCATCCTCCACGACCTGCACCAGCAGCGCCAGTCGCTGCTCCGGGCCGGCGACACGGTGGGCGCGAGGGAGTGGGAGGAGAGGGGGAGAGAGTGAGAGGAGAGGGTGAGGGAAGAGGTGGAGTGGAGAGGGGGGGAGGAGAGGGTGAGAGGGCAGAAGTGGAAGGAGAGTGAGAACAGGAGAGTGTAAGAGCGCAGCTCCATGCCTTTGCATGGTGGGAGGCATGCCATAGTGGGCGGCATGACATAGTGGGCGGCATGACATAGTGGGCGGCATGACATAGTGGGTGGCGTGACATCGTGGGCGGCATGCACCACTGGGCCACAAGGGCAGTAGTGCATTGTCGTGACCATCCCACCCTCAGCACTCTGTGTTGCCCCAACGTGTGCCCCAACGTGTGCGCCAACGTGTGCCCCAACGTGTGCCCCAACGTGTGCGCCAACGTGTGTCCCAACGTGTGTCCCAACGTATGTTCACCCGGCAGCTGGAGGACGTGGACCAGCAGATGAGTCGCAGCCGGCGTGTGCTGGCGGGCATGGCGTACAAGCTGCACCGCAACAAGTGGATCACGGCGCTCATCCTCACGGCTCTGCTGCTCGCCATCGCCGCCATCATCTACCTCCGCCTGCACCACTAGCGGCTCTGCTGTGGGAGCGGCCTTGGGAACGCGCGCATGGAATCCTCGTTGTGCACTTGTTGCTTCCCTCTATGCTTGGACTTGCCGCATCATCATTATCTAGCAGAGTACTACTACAACCGTATTCTACCTATCGCTACAAAATAGCTTTTTTTTTGCTCGACTGCTACTCTCTCAGAACGTTGTGGTCCTATTGTTGAACAGTGGTTGGATGGCTGCGGCATTGTTGCTATTTCAAAACAAGCGAGAGACGATGGAGAGCTCAAGAATAATCGTACAACGGCCTAAAGACACCAACACATGACTACATGCTATCATATGCCAGCTACATAGTATCCTCAACAGTCTCCTTTTCGCTCTCTCCCTCCCTATCTACATTCTCCCTTCTAACCCCCACTCCCCAACCACCCCCCCGGGAAGTGCGCCCCCTGCCCTCACCGCCATTGCTCCAGGGCAGCGAGCAGAAGGGCCAGCACTCGACGGGCGTGGAGGGGCGGCAGGGCAGGGCGCGGCACTTGAGGGTGCGGGGCAGCACCCAGGTGAGGCCCTGGTCCAGCACGGGCTTCACCCACGAGCGGCAGGGGTGCTGCTGCAGGTCGATGGCAACCGCTGTGAAGTGGTTCAGGTGCAGCACGTCCCGCGGGGCCGTCGCCACCGATGCGGGGGAGCCGTGGTCGTGTGGATGGCCACGGAGCTGACGGGAGGGGGTAGCAGGGGCGGGAGGGAAATGAGGAGGAAGAAGTGAAGGAATGCGGGGTGAGAGAGGAACAGCAGCGAGGGAGGGGAAAGACATCACAAGGGGTTCTGCAAGGTGTAGCAGGGGCCCGGCATGTGGGTGCATGTGGTGCTTGGCAGGCTGATGGTGTAACGCTGCCATGATTGAGTTGCATGATGAGGTGCTGCCATCGGGCAGGATGGAGGTCTGATTTTCACTGCACTCACTAGGGCAGGATGGTGTGCGGGTTGACTGCACTCACTAGGGCAGGATGGTGTGCGGGTTGACTGCACTCACTAGGGCAGGATGGTGTGCAGGTTGACTGCACTCACTAGGGCAGGATGGTGTGCGGGTTGACTGCACTCACTAGGGCAGGATGGTGTGCGGATTGACTGCACTCACTAGGCAGGAGGGGCGGGGGACTAGGGATGGTGTGCGGGTTGACTGCACTCACTAGGGCAGGATGGTGTGCGGGTTGGCTGCACTCACTAGGGCAGGATGGTGTGCGGGTTGACTGCACTCATTATGGCTGGATGGTGTGCGGGTTGACTGTACTCACTAGGGTAGGATGGTGTGCGGGTTGACTGCAAACACTAGGGCAGGATGGTGTGCGGGTTGACTGCACTCAATTTGGCAGGATGGTGTGCGGGTTGACTGCACTCACTAGGGCACGATGGTGTGCGGGTTGACTGCACTCACTAGGGCACGATGGTGTGCGGGTTGACTGCACTCACTAGGGCAGGATGGTGTGCGGGTTGACTGCACTAACTAGGGCAGGATGGTGTGCGGGTTGACTGCACTCACTAGGGCAGGATGGTGTGCAGGTTGACTGCACTCACTAGGGCAGGATGGTGTGCGGGTTGACTGCACTCACAAGGGCAGGATGATGTGCGGGTTGACTGCACTCACTAGGGCAGGATGGTGTGCGAGTTGACTGCACTCACTAGGGCAGGATGGTGTGCAGGTTGACTGCACTCACTATGGCAGGATGGTGTGCGGGTTGACTGCACTCACTAGGGCAGGATGGTGTGCGGGTTGACTGCACTCACTAGGGCAGGATGGTGTGCTGGTTGACTGCACTCACTAGGGCAGGATGGTGTGCGGGTTGACTGCACTCACTAGGGCAGGATGGTGTGCGGGTTGACTGCACTCGCTAGGGCAGGATGGTGTGCGGGTTGACTGCACTCACTAGGGCAGGATGGTGTGCGGGTTGACTGCACTCACTAGGGCAGGATGATGTGCAGGTTGACTGCACTCACTAGGGCAGGATGGTGTGCGAGTTGACTGCACTCACTAGGGCAGGATGGTGTGCTGGTTGACTGCACTCACTAGGGCAGGATGGTGTGCGGGTTGACTGCCAGCTTGTCATGCCAGCCGGCCCACCCCTCGGTGTGCCACATGGGCTGCGCGCAGCGCCACGTGAGGCGGTCCAGCACGGGCTCGCGCCGCGACTGCGCGTCCACGCCCCAGAAGTTGAAGCGCCGCAGCTGGATCACCTGGGGGAGGAGAGGGGGGGGAGGGGCAAGAGGGGGTGGGGTGGCGAGGGGATGGATGGGAGAGGTGGTGGGTGGGGGAGGGGAGGGGGTGGCGGGCGGAGGGAGCGCATTGAGACTCATGGAAGCGGGGCAGGCAGCACGCAGCGCAGCCACAACGGATGGCTGCGGGTGAGACTGTAAAAACGAATACGAATTAGAGTTCGAATTTTTTTCTCCGAATAATTGCGAATAGAAGCTGAATTTGTATTTGGCCGAATAGTTTCTTCCCCATCGAATACGAATTCGAGTCGAATACTGGTGATGCAAAGACGAGACGAATACAAATGTGTCTCGAATACTCGGGCTATGAACCTTTTTTGTCGTTAACCTATGGCTACTTCAGCCCCACCCTGAAATCTGACGACTGATTTCTTCAGTATCGGCCATTTCCCCTTGCCCCCCGCTAAACAACAGGGCGACATATGATGCCATTTCGAAACAAATACTTTACGAATAACCCAAACAAATATTCGTCCGAGACGAATATTTGACCCCGCGAATATCTCTGAATAATCAGCCAATTCGAATTCGTTTTGTATTCGGGTATTTGCCAAATTTCAAATAGTGTGAGAATACTGAATATTGTATTTACAGGCTGTCACGCAGGTGAGCGCACCCTGAGAGGCTCGGTGCTGCCGCGGGGTTGGGCCCGCGAGTGGTTGAGCTCGAGGCGCGCCAGCAGCGGCTTGAGGAACGCCCCCGAGCGCGGCTCGTACCACATGAACTCGTCGCTGTCGATGTGCAACTGCCAGCGGTCGTTGCGGCGGCGGCCCTGCATGAGGCAATGCTCGTACGAGAGGATCTGGTCGTAGATCTCCGGGAACTGCCAAGGGGGGGGGAGACGAGGAGGCGTGGGAGCGAGGCGTGGGGAATGGCAGAGAGGGAGGGGCATAAATGAAAACCATGAGAGGTTAGGGATACGGTGCCGTGGTGATGTAGCTTGACTGTGGATGAGTTACTCTCACCAGGGGAGGTGCCTCGCGACGGAGACAGTGCTCTGAGGATGAGGGTGAGGATGAGGATGAGGTAAGAATTACAATCACCAGGTACGGCACTCACCAGGTACGGCACTCACCAGGTACGGCACTCACCAGGTACGGCACTCACCAGGTACGGCACTCACCAGGTACGGCACTCACCAGGTACGGCACTCACCAGGTACGGCACTCACCAGGTACGGCACTCACCAGGTACGGCACTCACCAGGTACGGCACTCACCAGGTATGGCACTCACCAGGTACGGCACTCACCAGGTACGGCACTCACCAGGTACGGCACTCACCAGGTACGGCACTCACCAGGTAGGGCACTCACCAGGTATGGCACTCACCAGGTACGGCACTCACCAGGTATGGCACTCACCAGGTACGGCACTCTGGCCTTGCCGGCATAGAGCCCCTGGCGGTAGAACACCTCGCTCCAGGGGGGGAAGGGCACGTGCACCACCTGCCCGCGCTCCGTGTACGGGCCAGCAGCGCGTGCTTGGTGCTGCCGTAGCGGTCGTACACGTAGAGGCGGTCAGCGCCCATGAGCAGCGCGGCGTCGATCCACTCCAGCAGGCGCGCGTCGGAGAACGCCACGTCGTGGGAGAAGAGCTGCCGCGTGTGGAACGGACGCAGGCACACCGCCACCGCGCCCATGGGGTGGCTCCTGCCGCGCCCGCTGCTGCCGCCCGCTGCACTGGAGGCAGCAGGCGTGCTGCTCACACTGCTGCTGCCCTCATCCTCCTTATTAGCTTCGTCACTATAGTTCACTAAAAGCTCCTCCGAGCTCTCCACCTCCTCCCCATCAGCCCCCGCCTCCCCTCTCCCCGTCCTCCTCCTTCTCCCTTTCTCCGCCCCTCCATCAGTCCCCATCAGCCTCGCCAGCTCCGAGCCTCCTGCCGAACCTCCTGCCGAGCCTGCATTCGCCGCGGCAGCCACCTCTCTCTCCACCGCGGCGAAGGGGAACGGCGGGGGGAGGCCGCCAGGCGGGTTAGAGAGGCTGTCAGTGGCGGTGCGGGTGCTGCGCTCGCGCCCGCTCTCACCGCCGCTGCCACCGCTGCTCGCAGCGTCACTGCGTCCGTCACTGTCGGCGCGGCACAGCAGCAGCGGCGGCATGCGCAGGTCCGTGCCATTCTCCGCCGCCACCAGCTGCACCTGCACGCGCTGCGAGTACTGCACGTAGTGCCGCCGTGCCTCGCGCCGACTCACACGCACGCGTACTGGCACCGCGGGGTCGGCGGAGGGGTCCGTGGGGGAGGAGGAGGAGGAGGACGCAGGGGAGGGGTATGGCGGGAGCGGGCATTCAAGCGCGATGTGCCAGTTGTAGCGGTGGCGGATGACGGCGTCCACCACGTAGGCAGGCGCCACGGCCTGCAGCGCGGGGTCGTGGCCGGGCCACACGAGACACTTTAGCTGCAGCCCGCCCCGCCAGTACACGTCGCTCAGCTCCGCCGCGCCCCACCCCTCCCACTGCGTCTTGCGGATCGACTCCTCGTCCTCCAGAAACGCCAGCAGCCGCAGCGACGTCGCCACCGCCCCCGCCGATGGCCCTCCCCGCTGCTGCCTGCCCGCCTGCCCGCTGCCCGCCCGCTCCTCCCCCGCCGCCCCTCCCCCCGCGGCCTCGTGGCGCGCCTCCGCCTCGAACACCGTCAGTTGCGCCAGGCGCGGCCCGAAGCTCGCCCCCTCGCGGCCCTCCATGGGGCGGCTCACGAACGCGCCCTGCGCGAACGGCGCGGCGGCGCTGCCCATGCACAGGCGCACCTTGGCGCCGCGCGCCGACAGCGGGCGGACCAGCGGCGCGAGCTTCACCTCGCCCTTGCCGCACACCGGGCAGCCTCGAAAAGTTTCGTGTGACCGGTGGAGGAAGGCTCTCCCAGAGAGGTCACGGGCGTCGGGCAGCGGGGGCGCGTCGGGCTGAAAGGCGACCCACACGAGCAGGAACAGCGCCGCCGCCACGGTGAGCGCGCCGTAGTAGCAGAGCGCGCGCGCCCGGGCGGACACGGCGGCGCGCGCGGGGAAGCGAAACGGCGCATGGCGGCCCTTGCGGTGCGGCTGCGAGGACGGCAGTGGTTGCGAGGGATGCGCGGAGGAAAGCGGCTTATCCGCGGCGGGTTGGGGGAGAGGGCGCGAAGCGGGGGGAGGAGCAGGAGCGGCGGAGGAGGGGGAGGAGGAGGGCAGGGAGAGCGGCGCAGTGGCGGCGGCAGCAGAGGCACCGGGGGCGCGGCGACCGGGCTTACCCGTGACTGCCGCTAACTGCCACCTGCTTACGTCACTCATGACCATCAGCAGGGGAATGGTGATGGTGCCGTGATCATTCCCATGGCTGAGTGGAGCATGGGCAGTGAGGGCAAGAGAAGATCCGCAATTTTGGTAAACCCCCTAAATCGCCAGAAATAGCTAGTGTTCTACCGGTATATCATAGTAGGTCCAAACAATAACTTTTTTTTGTGGACGGAGGATTGTGACCAACTACCAGGGCTTCAGAGGGGCTGTTGGCTCAGGGTGCTCCCAGAAGGAGCCCCCGTTGTTCAGGGTCGGGTTTTGGAAGTTGCAATTTTTTTCAGGGTAAATATTTTCGAAGGCTGAAAAATCAGGACTGAAAATTTTCAGAGCTGAGATGATAGGTTGAACCTTGAGGATTTTTTAGAGTGGGTAGGATTTTAACCTAGCACATTATGTTAGACAGGGCATGTTTTGTCAGACCAAAAAAAATATGCCTGACTCATCAAGTACATTTTTTAGGTTTCTGATCCTTAGATCAGATCAGACTACTAGCGTGATTTTAGCCAAGGACCAGTCACGCCCCTCACACTTGCTCCAACTCGCGTCAGACTGCCTGCGTGATATTGGCGAAGGACCAATCACGCCCCTCACATCTGCTCCAACTCGCGTTACCTGTGTCATTTTGCCGAAGGTCCAGTCACGCCCCTCACACCTGCTCCAGCTCGCATCAAATTGCCTGCATGATTTTGGCGAAGGACCAATCACGCCCCTCACATGTGCTCCAGCTTGCGTCAGCTGCATCATTTTGGCGAAGGACAAGACACGCCCCTCACAGCTGCTCCAGCTCGCCTCGATCAGTCAGATCGTATTCTGAAGTTGGGCCGACGAGCAAAGTTTTCCCATGCGGCTCGAAATGTCTAAAATTGGGAATGCAATGTTGGGCTGTGCGCTTCGGCTTTTGCCGAAACCAAAAGTTTCGCCAACGTGCCCTGCGACGTGGGCGCACGACCAACGCGATCAACACGTCCGGCGAAAATTGGTACTGTGGGTGAATGCGCCTCGACTGAACGTGAGCCACGTTTGCAAAACAGACGGCCCAGTGGCACGGTTACCGCATGAGCTGCCCGTAACAGCACACAAACAAACGAGGCACGAAACGAATAACGGGCAGAACTTCCTGGACCCCAATATCGCCTCTTTAGCCATATAACAGCAACATCGCAACGCGTTGGGTACAGTTTAGCAGTGCGGGTTCGAAGGTCCTATTCCGCCATGGCTCACACTCTGGCAACCGCCGCAGCAGCAGTAGCCGCGTTCATGGAATGGCAGCGCCTCGACGACGATGTCACAGACATAATTGTAGCTCAGCTCGTAGTGGAAGCCCTCGATGCGATCGGCGTGGAATATGCGCTTAAACGCGCGGAGACCCGACGCGCTCGCCATAAGCGCTATGCAGAATACAGACGTGAGCGGATCCAGTGGTGGCTGGACCGCATCGACGATTTCGACGATGCTGAGTTTGAGGACCTTTTCCGAATCGACCGAGACATACTAGAACACTTGAAAGAGGGCATGGCTAATGATTACCACAACATCATCGTCTCTCATGGGGTTCCTTTACCACTGTGTATTCTCATACCGATAAAGTATTTAGCGACGGGGATGACCTATCTGGATATGAGTCTTTACTTCGGGGTGCCGAAGACAGTTTGTCACTGCATCGTTGACCGCTTCCTACTTTCTTTCCCGAAACGTTACAAAGAAGCCTGGGTTCAATTCCCATCACGAGAAGAAATGGCCGAGATGGCGCTGGATTTCCGCGCCTGCAGAGGGATACCCAACGTCATAGGGGCTGTAGACGGCACGCACTTACAAGTCCGCGTCATCCACGAATGGCGCTCGGAGTACTATTGTCGGAAACAAATGTACTCCGTGCAATTACAGTTGACCGTGGACTCCAAGTGCCGTATTTGGGACTATGTCGTCGGATGGCCAGGGTCCGCACACGATGCAAGGGTCTTTACCAAGAGTGCTCTTTATGCACGCATGGAAAATGGCGAGATCATGCCATACCAAGTGTTGGGTGACGCGGCATACCCTTTGAAGGATTTCTGTTTAGTTCCGATACACGCCAGCAAGGCTAGAATATTGCTAGGATGGGAGCAGAGTTTTAATTACGTGCAATCATCAACGCGGATGGCAGTGGAGCGGACCATGGGGTTGTTCAAAAACAGATTTCGGATCTTCGAAGGATGTCACGGGGGGCGGCTTTGGCGGGTGTGCGCGGGAGCTGGATGTGCAGTGGTACTACATAACATGATAGAGTACCAAGCCTCCGCTAAAAGACAATCACGCGGACAGTGGAGAGATGGCACGGCTAGAGAATTGAACAGGTGGTGGGAGAGGCGGGGTATGGCGGAGTACGTATGGCAGCCCACTCCTGCGCCCAACCGCGAGGCCGTGGTCGCGCGTCGCCGGGACTTCGGCACACACATCCACGCCGCATGGCTCATGCGGCATGGTGAAGATGGCCATCAAATGGGGGGGCAGTGAAATACCAATTTCCATCTGCCCCCATGACAACCGTCGCGGTCGTGCGTGCCGCCGGCGCGGAATCAAGGTGCGAGTGGCGCGCCGGCCCGCCACCCTCGTCCGTAGAGTGTGCTGGCGCCGCGACGTGCGCGACATTTACAGCATCGGGAGCGGGAAACGGGAGGACCGATGCGCGAATTGGCGCATTCTGCGGATGAACCGCACTGACGTCACGTTTCGGCGAGCCACCGGATGGAAACCATGCAGGGTACACTGAAGCAAAGCCGGCACCGTGTGGCGCACCATGCTGAAATGCAGATGGCATGGTGCTTCCGTCGATGTGACGGCCACCAGGCGAGGCTGTCCCACTGCGGGTTCCAGCCGTTGGAGCCCGCAGTGGGACAGGTGCTGGCGCGGCTCCGGCCGCCTGGGTGAGGAGCTCAAGAACAGAAACGAGCTTCCCCATGACGACTTCTTGGCGCGCTGTACGCTCTTCCATCACACGGGTGAGCGTATCGGCTACGACCTGATGACCGTCGTTTCTCGGCGGCTCCACGGCGTGACTATTTTGCGCGATGTTTCCAGGTGAAACCGTCGAGCCTGAT
The DNA here is from genome assembly GCA_027943415.1 of Closterium sp. NIES-67. Lineage (NCBI taxonomy): Eukaryota > Viridiplantae > Streptophyta > Zygnematophyceae > Desmidiales > Closteriaceae > Closterium > Closterium sp. NIES-67. The sequence goes on from BQMB01000005.1 coordinate 171,988, forward strand.
GGGAGTGTGGGAGTTGGGGTAGTGTGGGTTAGTTGAGGTTATGTCTCAACGTTCGTTTGCGCCCTGCTCTGTAATAAGGCCCCGTGTCTTGAGTGCGTGATTGAAAGCTTGTTCAATGACTCGGGGTTCCCGTACATTGGTTTTGTGTGTGGTTTCCGTACCTGGCGCGGTAGTTCCGGGGGGTGCGGTAGAAGGTGCGGACCGCGTGCCGTGCGCGGTCCGCGGCGTCGCGTGCTCAATGCGCGCACCACCTTCGTCGACGACATGGGGGTTCGGAGCGCGGTCGCAATTCCAGTAATTCCATGCATGCTGGTACCACTCCGGCTTGGGCATCGGGTTGTTACCGGACCTGGAATCTGCCTCCTCGATTTCATCCAGTCGACTCTTGAGGCGCGCCCAACATTTTTGCATGGCGTAACTAGGACGGCACCAGTTGGGATTCGCCTCGCGCAGCACGCGGCGTAGCTTCTTCCATGGCTGCCCTCCCTGCTTGCCCCTCAGCGTGTCGAAGTCTTCTTTCGCTGCCCACATTGCCGCCGCAAGCTCTGCAAGCTCGTCCTCCTCCCAATATCGACTCGCTTGTCTCGCGCCGGACACCTTCCCCTTGCCCCTCCTGTTTGCACCGTCTGCAGGTGTTTCGGTGTCCTCGTCGCCATCGTCGTCCACTTGGTCGGCAGCGGTGTAGCCGTCGGAGTCACAATAGCGCTCGTCTTCGGGGTTGATAGTGTCCGCATCGAGCTCGGACCCGCAGCCGTATTCGCCCGCACCGTCGTTGCCATGGCCACTCGTCGACGCAGCAAGCCCATTCTTCCATTTCCCTCCTCTCCTAGCGGGCAAGTCCGTGACGCCGACTAGGCGGATCCGCTTGATGCCATTTGCCTCGAGATCCGACAGGTACTGGAGAAAGGGTGGTGTCGGGCGCGGTGCCGCCTCGACCTCCGAGATTCCCTTGCGTTTCTCTGTCTGGCCCTTGTTTTTCCGGCCCATGGTGTAGGAGTTCAGCGGGGAGGAACCTGTAGCTTGTTTTCAGAAACTAGAAGTAGTCATGCTGCAGTAGTAGTCTGCTGTACGCCTTTTTGTATTGATTGTTCGTCTGTACGAGAGGTTGTCGAATTGGGTAGGAGAAGTTGTTGGCCCAGCCCGCTACCGACTGGGTTAAAAGGGCATGTTGTTGTGGTGGGTAGCGCACCCATTACCCCCAGGACGGACCTGTAGCCCTCCCACACTCAACTGTAGGACGATCCCAGTGCCCCACCAACAATCTCCCCCTCACTGGGGTCGTCTTCCCCCTCACTGGGACTGTTTGGGCACCCGGCGACTCCTCTGCGCACACTGAGATTCGAACCCGGCTCTGATACCACTGTTGGCCCAGCCCGCTACCGACTGGGTTAAAAGGGCATGTTGTTGTGGTGGGTAGCGCACCCATTACCCCCAGGACGGACCTGTAGCCCTCCCACACTCAACTGTAGGACGATCCCAGTGCCCCACCAACAGAAGTGGCACTCGATGATTTACGGCGCTGCGCGCGTTTGGTATGTTTTGGGGCTCTTGGCGGGTTTTTTTGTACCAGTGTTGTTGCAAATTTCAACCGACAGGTTGCAGACGCGCATCCGGTACATTTTTCAGGTCGCATATGGGTCGCAGCCCGTTGTGCGCGCTTCCTAGTTGGCCGCGAAGTTTTGCAGGTCGCATTTTCGCGGCTTGTTTTCGCAAGCCTTATCGCGAGCGTTTCGCAGCAAGGATGGTATCCACCACAGTTTCCCGAGTCGCATGGGAAAACTTGGTGCCGAAGGGAAAACTTCGTCGTCGGCCCAACTTCAGAATTCGATCTTAGATAGAATTCTGTTTCAAGCTGGAAATCCGTTAAGGCCGATAATTCAGGGTGACCAAAACAACAACATACAATATTTCAGGCCTGCTCAAATGACAACCCCTAAAATTCAGCCCTAGGAAAAATCAAAAGCTGAAAAAACAGGACGACCCTAAAAAAACACCCTGATATACAGCATTTCAGGGCATTTTGTCCTGACTTCTGAACATGTAGTCGGTACCGTTGGTAAGTAGGTACATTCCTTGGTCATGTGGAGGTTGACAAAGCTCGGCAGTTAACAGCTGACGGTGCAGATACTGTTGCCAAAGTCGTGGTGCTTGTTTGATTCCGTAGAGAGATTTTCTGAGATGGCACACACTGGGAGGATTAGTTTCGTAAGAGTGTGGATACTCGACCAGGATTAGTGCGTCGATGGGCACATATAGAAAAGCATTGGCGACGTCGTTTTGAGGAAGTCGGAAATTTCGGTAGGCTGCAATGCAGAGAACAATTCTGACACTAGTGTGTCGGCCGACGGGAGCAAAGATAAATTCGTAGTCAAGCCCGTAAGTTTGCTCGAAGCCGCGGACGACCCATCGCGCCTTGAATTTTTCATCTTGACGCGGAAGACCCATTTTCTGGTAAGAACTTTACTCCCCTTTGCTTCCTTCAGTGGGATAAGATCCCAGGTGCCACGCTTTTCCAGAGCTGCTAGCTCTCTGTCCATGGCTTCGTGCCATTTTTCCCTGTAAGGACTTGTTAAAGCTTGGCGAACTGTTTTCGGCTCCGAAATGTTCGGCAACTGCAAGTCCCAAAACTTGTAGACCAGTCTCTGTAAAACGCGGACGATTTGAATTGACACTGGAGAAGTTGTGTTCTGATCCCTGTTCCCCCCAACTTCTTCACGTGCGACACGTATCGCTGCTTCGGATACAATGGGCATCGGTTGCTGTTGGCGATCACGTTCGTAATCGAGTTCAACATCACGAACATCTTCAGGATCGGCATCAGCGAGTGGAATAAATTTCGCAGTTCCAGCTGACGTGGTTGGCACGGGGACGTCTGTGGCAGCTTTGGAGGATTCAGCCACGGACTCATCCTTGACATCTGCTTCGGCTTTGTCGGTGGCAAAGGCACGCGAGCCTTCGAACAGCCTGGCAGGATTGGCAGATGCTGCCTGGTGAGCACGAAAAACATGTAAGGTTAGACGTTCGTACAAAAGACAATCACGTGCTGCTACGATTTGACTCGTGCGAAGATCCATGATTTTCCACGCGAAAAACTGCTTTTCGATGCCAAGCTGTATTCCCCACTTAGCGTGTTCAGATTTTTTTCCCAGTGTAGCTGTCGGAGGTCGATATTGTACGATGCATCCAAAAACTCTTAAAAGTTTTGTGTTGCCAAATGTTTTTGTCCACTGCAGGTGTGGTGAAGAAAATTCCGGAAGAGAAGTTGTCGACAACAAGTTGTGCAGAAGGATGGCGTGGTCCAAAGTGTAAGTCCAAAAATGGGGTGGCAATGTTGCCTGAGTCAGCAGGACTCGCATCTTCTCTTGTAGAGTCCTGTTCATCCTTTCTGCTACCCCCATCTGTTGGTGTTGGTGTGGCAGAGACAACCTGTGCTTGATTCCGAGGGTTTGCAGGTAATCTGTGAAAGTTGTGCTCGTATACTCCCTTGCACCGTCACTCTGAAATTCTTGCAGCTTCTTCTCCGATTCTCTTTTAGCCACCGCGAGCCACGCCACGAAAATTGAGTGAGCTATGTGTCGAGCTGGTATGTTGACACTCCAAACGTATCGAGTAGAAGCTTCGATACACGAAATCATATAAAGCTCCCCCTACGGTCCAGCTTCCGATAAGTTGAGTATATCGCTGTAAGCTGTCTGCATAAGTTTGTAGTGAGTTGAACCTGGAAAGTGGCTTGGAAAAGGTTCGTGCGGAAGATTTGCGGTTGCACATGTTGTGCAGACTGCGGGTCGCGAAGACGGCTTCATCTCCGTTCCATCCGGTAAGAGTAAACTGTTTTTTATCAAGAACTGAAGCTCGGATAGTATGGTTAAGTATCCCCGGTGAAGGATGTCCTAACCTTTGATGCCAAATGTCTTCCGTTGCTTTGTGTCCTGTTGATCGCAGATAAAAATTGGCATTAGTATAAAAGGAAGAAATGATGAAAGGAGAAATCGTTGGTGATTCGTCGAGTTCGCCAGGTACGAAGCGATTTAAAGGTAACTTGGTAGTTGTTACTTCTACTTCGAGTATTTCTTCCGGTTGGAATATTAATTCCCCTTCCTCAATTTCTGTTTCCGTTAAATCTGTTGCAGGTTGACCGACGAGAATCCCTGTTTCTGCTTCACCGCTACTCTGCTGCTCTGCTTCCTCTGCTTTACTGCTGCTGCTGGGTCCCCAAGGTCCTGTAGGTTTGTTTTCAAGTTGTTGTAAAGTGTCATAATAATTCCTCCATGCTGATGTGTCTTCCTCTGCTGTGTTTGTTGGCCAGGAATCAAGAGCCGTGATAACCGCAGCTGCTGTACGAGAACCTATTGGAACTGCAGTTGCTCGGAAGTCGATGTCAATGTTTTGGAAGTAATTTTCTTCTGGATGTTGCCAAGGTCCAAGAGATAACACTCTCTCAGAATATCCAGAAGACCCTTGCGACTCGAATTGAAGAACGGAGACCCCATACTGAGTGGCGGCTTTCCCGATGTAAGTGTTGGAATCATTATGATAAAGTTCTTGGTCCATGGTTTCACAGTTTCCTTGCGTCTGAATTTTATGTTGCAGGAGTTGAGCCGTTGAAAGAAGATTAAAGCCAAGTCCCTCGATGATAAGAACATTGGTAATGTGTAATGAAAATCCTGTGTCCACTGAATCCAACATGACGCTCCCAATTGACTTTGCCATTATCGTTTGTCCATTTGCGACTGTGATAGGTACTGGACGACGAAGCGGACGTTGATGAGTAGTGAAGAGCGTCTCGGCAGAGCACATGTGTTGTCCACAGCAACTGTCAAGATACCAAGTGTTCGGTCCTGCAATAACTTGAGCAAGGTTAGCATATACTTGAGGTAAAACCATGTTCTCTGGTTGCTCGTTGTCGTCGTCATCGTTAAAATCTGATTCTGTTGCATGAACTGTTGTAACACAGCTTAAGACTTGTTTTCCTGATGTTGCAGGAGTTGTTGTCGGTGGATTCTGCTTTACGGGTTGCCTGGACTGCTGCGACTGCTGCTGTCCCCTCTTTTCCTATCAGCTTGACGCTTGTTGCAAAACTTTATACTGTGTCCATCCCTTTTGCAGTAGTGGCAGAAGTATTTGCTGACGCGTTTCGTAGGCGTTGTATAAAAACTGATGTTGACTGCTCCTTTCTTGTTACGTGCTGTCTACAGGTCAAGATCTTGGTGCTCTGCTTGAAGAAAGGAGCAGATTTCTGCTTCCGAAAGATTTGGTTGAAGACGAAGAAGGGATCGACACTGCCGCCATTCTGCTCCAAGACCGGCAAGAAGGACTGTTATAAACATGTCCTTTGGGAAGTATCCGCCGCACTTTTCCAATTGGTCACGAAGTGTTCGAGCCCTGTTAACATAATCCGAAACGTTCTCGTTGCCCTGCATCTGTACAGTTGTCAGTTGTGAGAGAATTTTACTCACGGAAACTGTGTCATGTGCCATATACAGCCCCTTCAAATGTGTCCACGAAGATTCAGCTGGAGTCAGACAGGTGAGAAGCGAGCGTATACCGAGCTGCTCTTTCAGCGACAGATTGCGGATAAGGACAGTGTAAGCGCTGAGTGATGCATGAAGAAAAGTTTGTTGTTCGATCATGAAGAATGATGCATCTGTATTCCCGTAACATGATAAGTATAATCGCCACTGAAGAACGGCCACAGCCCCGCGGATTTCATGAGAAGTTCGAATTCGAAGCTCCAGGTGTAGAAGTCGACACCATTAAGAGGTATGGTTGTCTTGATCTGTGTGTTGCTCAAAAGATTCGGGGCCTGAAAAACAGAAGCAACGAATGTAGTCTGCTGCTGCGGAAACTACTGTTGAGGTTGCTGTTGCTGCTGTTATTGCTGTTGTTGCTGGAACTGTTGTTGTGCTTGATGCTATTGTTGAAGAAATTGGAATTGTTGATGTTGAGCAGGTGTAAACGAAAACGAAGAACTGGAGCTTGGAGCGGCTGCAGCTCTTGCATAGCTGGAGCCGTCGATACTCATTCCACTAAAAGCTGCTGATATTGATGCTGCTGCTTGTTGCTGTTGTGTTGCAGGTGCAGAGGAATAAGTCCCCGGTGGATGAACAGTAGGCAAAACTTGTTGCTGTTGCAGCATCCCAATTGAAGAATAAGCAGGTTAAAAGTTTCCAGTTGCAGAGTTACCTGCTTGACTAGTAATGGCTGTAGGATTTGTAACACCCGTAGGTCCAGTTGTTTAAGAAGCAGTCGTTGTTGATGATGATGGTCCAGTCATTGTAAGATTGACGATAGTCGAATTGACGAGAGGCTTGATTCCAGACTGCTCTCATACCATGAAAGAATTTGAAAGGTGGTGCAGGAGACTAAGTAGAGAATCTGCAGACACAAGTACTTGAAGTAGAAAGTAATACTGGAAGTACCTCCAGTAAGAGCCAGTATTAACAAGTTGTAACACCAGAGTCAGTGTTACAGCCTTGCAATACTTCAAGACTTAACCAAGGATCTTTTGCTGGAATGGTAGACTAGTAAGACAGCAGAAGTCTTAGAACTTGTAAAGTGTTGACCAGAATTTACTGAAGAACACGTTAACAATTGAAGTTGTACAAGCTACTTTTATATATGCTAGAAGTACCTATTCGGTGATGTACCTGTTCAAGCTATTTGCGCTATGCGCTCTATCCGCTACTGAAAAGAGCGCGACTGTTCGCGCGACTGAAATGGCTTGCTGACGTAACCATCCAGATGAGCGCTATTTGCTGACGTCATTCTACGGATGCTATCTACAGTGTAACTCGACAATATCTATCGGAACTACTTACAGAAATGCTTAAGTATGACTTTATCACAACAGCTCAAAGCACCACGCTTACCCCTTAGGACTGTTGTGATAAATTTGTACTTAGGCATTTCTGTAAGTAGTTCCCATAGATATTATCGAGTTATACTGTAGTTAGCATCCGTAGAATGATGTCTGCAAATAGCGCTCGTCTGGATGATAACGTCAACAGGCCGTTTTAGTCACGCGAACAATCGCACCCCTTTCATAGGACAATAACTTTGAACATGTACATTACCGAACAGGTACGTCTAGCAAATATAAAAGTAGTATGTCTCTCTTCTATTATTAAAGCCCGAGGCCAAAATAGCAAAGGAGGGTCCAACTTGATGGGCTAAAGCCTCCTATTTTTTGTAAGGGAGGAAAGTGTTCGAAACTGACAGAAAACCACTATTCCAAATTCAAAAGGGAGGGAAGCTAAGAAAACCCAATCCTGCTCTGATTGGCTTCCGCCAATCCGAAACAGAGTCAAACGGGAGGCGCGCCCTGTGAGAGACTGTCACCATGCCCAAAACTCTGATTGGCGTTCGCCCAGGATCGCATAAGCTCCTCTGAACGAAACCCTTCTGATGCAGTGTCGCCCGTTAAACCAAGATGGGCCCAACTCGATTTTCAAGTTGGGCCTAGGTTTGCTTCAAGGTGGCTCAAAACAGCAGAAACACTGGTACAATACCTTGCGTCAAATTAGCAAGAGATCTAGCATTCGAAAAGCCAAGCCAAGACAGTTGCAACGGCCGCCATTAGAGGGCTAGAATCCGAAAACCTTTCACTAGGGCCAATCTCTATTACATCAGCGACACGAAAGTCGATGGAGACAGAGGTGGACCTTACCTGCACCTGGCGTTTCGCGATTGCGTTCCACTGCGTAGTATTGGATTGCGCCGCGCTGTCAAGGGAGGGACGGCCTATGACAGAAACCGAGGTGCTTGCTAAGCTAGGACAGGCCTTCAGTCGCATGGGATCCATGCACAGGACGGCAGAAACGTTTAGAGTGGATGAACAAGGCAGGATTCTGACCCAGAATGGGGAGGACGATACCGGCACGCCGAGTCGGCCCGCCAAACGAGGTACACGGGTTCTCCACTGCCCGACAGCCGGGAACGCACCGCCACCCACCGCTGGGTCGCGGTTGAATGGCCTGATCCACGTTTTCTTCAGAGCACGTGAGGAGCCGCGTCGTGCAAATCACTGTTGCGTCCGTGTACATACAGCCCTCTGTGATTCGCGCCTCAACTGCAACGTAACGCGCCCACCCACATGCCCTAACCCCCTTCTTCCTTTGCGTGTGTGTTTACTATGCTCCAGCAGCCTGCCAAGGGGCGTAAAGTGTGGCGCATACGAAGCAACCAAGTATCTCTTGCTGGCATCTTTCACAACACCACAAAAATGGCTAGAATACAGTCTACGTGCGTAGAAATCACGTGCGTGATGTATGCGCTAACGAAACAAGCAGATTGATACGACTGGATGACATCCAACATGTAACTCGACACATACGAGGATAAGAATTCTGAAGCACATCGCGTGGTAATGGACGGAATGTCTGGCCAGCATGCACATGCAGCGAAACAAAAGCATATGAGAGGTCGAACATGTGTTCGGGTATGGAAAAAATCACGGCAGGCAAAATCCAACCACTGGGACGCGTGCTTGCACGCGCGGCATGAAAGAGATGTCATACCACCAGACAAGCAAGGCTCGCTAGGGCCAAGCCTCATGCAGTCGAATCGCACCCACGAGCGTAACATGATGTCGCAGGGCATTCCACATATCAAGGTGCAACGGCAAATCGCGACGACATGCTGTGCACGAATGCACGTAAAGGCGACGTGCGCCTCGGACAACACGCATGGCAGAGCAAGATGAACGGGACCCGGGGCAGCTCGCCCCCGTGCGTGCCACTCCGCGGAGACACATGAACACAAGACGTGCACATAGAGTCGAAATGGCTAGACAATCGACTACAAGCAGCACTGCCGAGCTTTGCTATGGATGATGCAAAAAATATACCGAATTAGGCAACCAAGCAAATACCAAGGCGAGTGGCTCTCCTTTTGTGGGTAAACTCAGCTACGCATAGCGACGTAGCCGTGTACTGCCAAAACTTGGGGACTGCCATCAAGCATCAAACAGCAACTGCGTGCGCGACAGAGAAGGCAAAGTGAGCATTCGTTTTTCTGAGACCTAGTCCCGGAGCACAAAGGCCGTCCATACATCCCAGAAGTTGTAGGCTCGTTCTGTTTGCAGACATATGCAAGAGCAAATAGAGTCCACCAGGTTCGGACCTAAGGGTGCCTACTGTTTAACATACCTAGAGCGGAGAACACAGAGAAGCGCACGGCGACCTCACAATAAGAGGACGAGGAAGCATCGAGCAGCCAGATGGTGGGAGGGCATGCCACCATTGCTTTAGAGCTGGATGCCCAAATAGAATTCTATTGCTGCGCATTGTAAGGTGAGACCCATGTCCAGTGTCTTCGCCCCCAGGTGTGCAAACCGTGCTTGCCCAACTATGTCAGGTGAGACATAATCCCAGGCTATCGCCAATGCAGAGGAGGTCATTCCATGGTTGGCCTGCTGTGTCATTTGGGACCAAGTGCCCGTGCCCGCCCCCCTTGCCTAGCTGGGCACAACGACTGCGCTCTGCCCTGTGCACACGTGAGCAGACCGTGGCTTCCCCTCTGTGCCAGGCAAAAACCACGTCTAACCTACACCCAGCTCTTTTTGAGCACACCGTGCCTCCCCCTCAGTCTCAAGGGAGACCTACGCCCTTCCTTCCCTTACCAAGTTGAGCACGCCTTGGCACCCCCTCACTCCCACGTGAGACCCATGTCCTACCTCTGCCATGTGCCTTTTCAGCATATCGTTGCTGCCCCTTAGTGCTAGGTGGAACTCTTCAACATACCATGTAATATGCCTATCGGCGCACAACGTGGCTGCCTCCTAGTGTTGCCAAAGACTCGTGCCCATCCTTTGCTCTATGCTTGACCTTCAGTGAAGTGTGGCTTCTCCTCTCCCCTTGCTCCGTGAGACCCGTGCCCAACCTCTGTCATATGCCTAGCATAGCATACCATGGCTGCCGCCCAGTGTCGGGTGAGACCATGCCCATCCTCTCAACACACATAGCAAAGCATACCATGGCTTCCCCACAGTGGGAGGGGGGGACCATGCCCATCCGCTCATCTAGTCTAGCAGAGCATACCACGGCTACCTCCCAGTGTCAGGTGAGACCCTGCCAATCCAGAGCATACCATGGCTGTCTCCCAGTGTTCTATGAGACCATGCCCATCCCCTCATCCAGTCTCGCACAGCATAGCATGCCCCTTGGTGTCATGTGAGACCCATGCCCGTGTCGAACCTTTCCTCTCCCCTTGCCCTACAGTCTGATTCCTGGCTGCCCCTACCTATCAGAAGTGGACCCACCCACATGTTCCTCGCCTCCCTAGCATATCTGTGCATGCCACGGCTGCCCCTCTGTGTCTAGTGAGACCTATGCCCAACCTTCTCCTCTCCCCATGCCAAACGCATTAAAACCAGTGCTGCTCCTATCTGCCGGTGTTTTGCACACACTCCTTATCTCGCCACGCTAACATACCAGAGCATACCATGGCTACCCAGCGGTGTCAGATGAGACCCATGCCCATGCCCACTCCCTCCGATCCCCTTGCCTAACAGACTTCTTGGCTGCCCCTATCTGTCAGCGTTGGACTCACCCACGTGCGCCCGCCTCACTAGCATACATGAGCATACCACGACCACCCCTCTTTGTCTGGTGAGACCTATGCCCAACCTCTCAGCTAGCTCTGCCATAGCATAAAACCAGGGTCGCCCCTAAACTCAAGTGTTTCACATACACTCCTCTCGCCATACTAACATATCAAACGATACCATGGCTGTCCGGTGGTATCGGGTGAGACCCATGCCCATTCGTTGCCATCCCCTTGCCTACTTTCTGGCTGCTATCTGTGAGAAGTGGATCCACCCACATGCTCCTCGCCTCACTAGCATATCTGCGAATACCACGGCTGCCACTCTCTGTCATGTGAGACCATGCCCTACCTCAAACCTCTCCTTTCCCCTTGCCGAACAGACTACTACTAGCTGGTCCTATCTGTAGGATTGAGCTTGCCTAGGGGAGCATACCACGGCTACCCCTCCGTGCCATGTGAGACCCATGCCCATCCCCTCATTTAGTCTAGGGGAGCATACAATGGCTACCCTTCCGTGCCATGTGAGAACCATGCCCATTCCCTCATCTAGTCTAGGGGGGCATACCACGGCTACCCCTCCGTGCCATGTGAGACCCATGCCCATCCCCAACTTCTCCCATCCCCTTGGCTAGCAGACTAATTCGTGGCTGCTCCTATTTTTCAGAAGTGGATGCATCCCCATGCTTATCGCCTCACTAGAACATCTGAGCATACCACGGCTGGCCCCCCGTACCATGGGAGACCCTTGACCATGCCCATTATTTCCCATCCCCTTGCCTACAGACTAATTCTTGGCTGTCACTTTCTGTTTTGTGAGGACAAACCCATAAGCACATCGCCTCACTAGCATATATGAGCGTACCACGGCTGCCCCTCTATGCCAACCCATGCCGATGCCCATTCTCTCCCATCCCCTTGCCAAGCAGACCACATCTTGGCTGCTCCAATCTGTCAGCAGTGGGCTCACCCACGTGCGCCTGCCTCATTAGCATAGCTGAGCATACCATGGCTGCCCCTTTGTGTCTGGTGAGACCAATGCCCAACCTTCTCCTCTCCCCATGCCAAACGCATAAAACTAGTGCTGCTCCTATCTGCCACTGTTTTCCACACATTCTTCATCTCTCCACTCTAACATATCAAAGCATCCCATGGCTACACAGCATTGTCAGGTGATAGCCATGCCCATGCCCATTATTTCCCATCCCCTTGCCTACAGACTCATTCTTGGCTGCCCCAATCTGGCAGCGGTGGACTCACCCACATGAGCTTGCTTCACTAGCACATATCCAAACCCCACACACACATGCCCCCCCCCCCCCCCAAGTAACCCACGCCCCCCTCATGACCATCCCTACGCATAACAAGGACCAGCCCACACATAGGGGTAGACAATACCCACTGTCGGCATCATGCATGCCCCATCACAAAGCCATGGGCTGCTCTAGACCGCGATGGGCTATCCTCATACCAACTTAGGTTTGGCCTTGCCAACCAACCTATGTCATGCATCAACTTACACACCCACCATGCCATCCCTTGAAGTCACCACGCATTCCCTACCAGGGTTGATCCAGGCTGAGGGGCTGGATTGTTGTGATGGCAGCGGAGGCCACGCAAGATGGGGCATCCACGCACGCGCCAACAGCTGCAAGAGGCAGCCAGGTCGAGGTCAGTGCTCACAAAAGCCCCACTAAGGCACTTCGAAGGCAATTACTGAATGGTGCATACGTAGGGGTATCTTCATTGTGTGTAATGGCCATATTCAGACTCCAATACCTGGTGGGGCAGTGCAAGCAATGACGTTGCCACTACCAACTCACACTGTCTACACATGTGCGTCCATGCCCTACAGACTTTGGGTCCTGAGCTGGTGGCTGATACAACACATGAGGGTGTAGCAACCCGTGGACGTGTGACTGCAGGAGCAAGCCAGCCAGAGGTCAATGTTTGCTGATGGCCACCTTGGGTTGAAGCGCCCATCAATCAGGTTGACGATCATGTGCCCTGCCCACCGTTTTGGCAAGAACTCAGCATCATGGTGAACCTTACGCCCCCTGCATGAGAATCTGCCAATGGAAGCCCCAAACCTGTATGCGCAACCCCCACCTCTCACAAAGAATCAGGCACAAATTGCCCAACCACTAGCATCCCTCTTTAATCATGCCTATAACCCAACATGCGTGTCCGCAGCAAGTTCTAGATCAGAAGATGACGTCACCTGAAAGACCTGATGGTGTGGCGGCGTCCACTCCAACAGCCCCAGTGGGCAACCCGGATGAGGTATGCATTCTTAGAGTGCTTAAGCCCGACACACCCCCGCCTCTACCATGCTAAACGTAGTGTACCTTGTGTTACGTGTCCCTCTTTGAGCTAAGCTAGCTGCTGTGCCATGCCCCTGTTCACCATGCAGGGTGGCCAGGGCGGGGTCAGTGCACTCGTGGAGGCACTAAATGAGGGGCATCTAAAGGGGAAACTCACCCTCAGCAAGGAAATGAAGGTGCTCGTACACATTCTGAGGTGTGGCCTAGCCAGAATGGCAGGCGGCAGCAAACTTCCAAAGGACGGCAACTTGCTGCTCCTTCTAATCGAGGCTGCAAAGGATTTGGTGGAGAAACTACTGGTGGCTGCGACCACGGCAGGTATGCTTGGGTATTTCTGAGGCAGGTCTTCTGTGCGCTTGTTTGTTATGCTCTGAATGTGTGCACCCCTCCGTGTTTATATGTTTGAAGGTGAGCGTGGTGGTGGCATTCGGACAGCATGGGACCATGCCATAGGTGCCCTGATGGACTCGGTGTGGATGGAGGGCAGCGTGTGTCTTCCCACTGTCAGTGACATCCTGTCAAGGAGGGCATCCTAGATCCAGGGGCTAGTTTATGGGTTTGTGCCGGTGACGCATTCGACAGGGGTAGCGGAGGGTGGCACGGACTTTGGCTGGGGTGGTGCACGAAAAGGGGCCAACTATCACGCCATATTGGCATCAAGCACACCTGTATCCGTCAATGTCTGTACAGTATATGTCAGTTATAGGGGGCAAACATATCCTTGTGCTAAAATGAGTTGCAAACCCTCCCTCAGGTGGCACACAGCAGCTACCACCAAGGAGGTCAACTGCGACTCGGCCCTTGCCACGGCTAACCACTCCACTGGCGAGTCAGCCTGCCTGCGCGCCAGCCCGCACACTCACCTGCTTGCCAGCCCGCCAGCCCGCCTGCTCGCCAGCCCGCACACTTGCCTGCTCGCCAGCCCACCAGCCAGCCTGCTCGCCAGTTCACACGCTCTCCAGCTCGCACGCTCGCCTGCTCGCCCGCCTGCCTGCTCAATTGCTCGCCTGTCCGCCAGCCCACTTGCTCGTCAGCATGCCTGCTCGCCAGCCCGCCAATCCTCCTGCTCGCCTACTCGCCAACCTGCCAGCCCACCTGCTTGCTAGCTTGCACGCTCACCTTCTCGTCTGCTCGCCCGCCCGCCTACTTGCCTGCCCGCCTGCTTGCCAGTGTGCCTGCTTCTCAGCCCACCTGCTCGCCTGCTTGCCAGCATGCCTGCTTGCCAGCTCACCTGCCCGCCTACTTGCCTGCTCGTCTGCTCACCAGCTCGCCTACTCGCCAGCTCGCACCCTCGCCTGCTCGCCCGCCCGCCTACTCGCCTGCCTGCCAGCAGCGCTTGAAGCCAGCGCCAGTAGCCAGCAGCCAGCTCACTGGCTCACCAGCGCCACCAGCGTCACCAGCCAACAGCCAGCGCCAGCAGCCAGCAACGCCAGCCGCCAGCGCCAGCAGCCAGCAGCCAGTGCCAACCACCAGCAGCCACCAGCCCACTGCCAGCAGCTAGCAGCCAGTGGAGGCTGCTGCCGCCCACTGCCACTACCGCAGCTACTACTGCCCGCTGCCACCCGCTGCCGCCTACTACCGCCCACTATCGTTGCAGCCACTGCTGCCGCCACTGCAGCCGCTTCTGCCGCTGCCGCTACAGCCGCCGCTGCCTCGGCAGCTGCCTTGGCTACTCCTGTCGCCACTGCTGTTGCCCACTACCAGCACCAGTCACCAGCCGCCAGCAGCCGACGGCCGACCCTCAGCCGTCAGCCACCAGCTGCCACCACTCAAGGTCAGCCGCCGACCCCCAGCCGCCAGCGGCAGTCGGCCGCCAGCCGCCAGTCGCCAGTCGGCCCCCTGCCCCGTAAGTCCTCCGTGCCCTGTGGATTGTCCTTCGCCCTATGCCGCCAGTCCTGGGGCCTCCTAGCTAGCTCCTCGGTGTACTGCTCCTAGTAGTTCCTCTCGTGCATACTTCCTCCTCGTTTGCTCCCCACTCCTCCTAGCAGCTCTAGCCTACCGCCAGCCGACAGCTAGCTGCTACTGCCGTCTTAGTGTCACTAGGTGCTGCTGCTACTAGCCTCAGACTCGCAGCCATTGCTACGGCCATAGTTGCCACTGCTACTACCTCCGATTGTACTCCTCTAGCACCTAGTGCCTCCCACTAGTCTCCTCCACCTTTCTAGAGTTCCTCGACGCCTCTCCTCTCAGCATGATGGCCTCGTTCGGGTCCGTTCCTCAGCCGGACCGCCGGGCACTTCCCTCCGCTCTCTGATTTCTCGCCCACCGTCTACAGTTGGTGAGCCCGCACCTAGACTGCACGCTCCTAGAGGATCACATTAGTTACCTCCTTAGCTTCTGGCTCCATGACCTCAACGTCTGCTTCCGAGATCCCTGGCCAGTGCAGCAACCACAGCAGCAGCAGAGGCAGCAGTCCCAATGGGGTCTTTGGGGTGCTGGGCGAGGTGGAGGCTCTAGAGGTGCGGCCCCGGGGCGGTCACTGCCCTGGGGCTAGTGTGGTTTCTCTGGAGGACCAGGGGTCTTGGGGCCAAGAGGTCAAGGTCTCACCACTGTCTCTAGTCTAGGAGCCTCTACTACGTGTCCCCTAGGGTCCTCCTCTGCCCCTCCTGAGGCGACCCTCTCCTTTATCCTTGACTCCGGCGCATCTCGTTGCTTCTTTAGAGACAGTACTGCTCTCACCCCGCTTCCTGCGCCTGTCCACGTCGCACTAGCAGACTCTTCCGCCACAGCTGTCTCACGTAGCACCACCACTCTCCCTTGTCCATCTGTCCCCTCCAGCTCCCTCACCGGTCTGCACATCTCCTCATTTGCCAGGAACCTAGTGGGTGTCGGTCACCTTCAGGATCGAGGCATCACCACTACTTTCCCTGGCCACTAGGGACACGCCACTTGCACAGACACAGCCACCGGGCGGCACTTAGCCACGTTTGACCATAACTCTGCGTCGGGTCTCTTTACACTGCACACTAAGTCCCCGCCGACTTCTGCAACTGCCGCGGTTGCCGTGTCCTGCTCCTGTCGCTCCATAGCCCACCCGACCCTTCTGCGGCACCACTGCTTAGGTCACCACTCACTCCCGCATCTTAGACACATATCCCAGCACGGTCTAGTCACTAGTCTCTCTGCATCGCTTCCCGCCCTGCCTCCGTCGATAGTGCCATTGAGCACGTCTTGAGTCGAGGGCCGGAAGCGCGCCTCCCCTCACTCCTCCTCGTTTTCCCCTACCACAGCGCCACTACAGATGCTGCACATGGATGTCTAGGGCCCTGCCCAGGTCCCTGGTCTTAGTCGGGAGCGCTACTTTCTACTCGTCGTTGATGACTTCTCGCGCTTCACCACAGTACTCCCATTGGAGCGGAAGGCCGACATGCCTACCATTCTCCTCTCGTGGCTTCTTACTGTTCGCACCCACCACCACATACTGTAGGTCGTTTACACTCTGACCGTGGTGGCGAGTTCACCTCTGGCACTCTAGGACAGCATCCGCCAGACGTACAGACTGTCGGACTCCCCACAACAGAATGGGATCACTGAGTGACGCATCGGCCTGATTATGGAGGTAGCTCGCACCTCCATGGTCCACGCCGGTGCACCCCATTTCTATGGCCGTTTGCCATGCGCTACGCTACTCACCAGCTTAACCTGTGGCCGCGCTCCCAGCAGCCACAGGTTTCATCGACCCTCCTCTGGACCAAGTCTCCTGGTGAATTGCCTGCGTTCCACGTCTGGGGCAGCCTTGCTCATGTCTGCGACACTTGCGCGGCCAAGCTCTCAGCCAGCACCCTTCCTTGTGTCTTCCTGGGGTTTCATCTAGATGCATCTGACTGGCTATTCTGCCACCCGTCACAGCACCGCTTTTACCACTCTCGTGATGTTACCTTCAACGAGACATCCCCTACTACCGGCTCTTCCCACACCATAGCGCTCTTGTGCCTCCTCCTCCTCTCTTCCTTGTGCCTGCCCTGCCTGCCGCACCCCTCCCGCCCCGCCTGGCCCAGTCTGGTGTCTCCTACGCCACTCAGTTCCCCTCGGTTGCGCCTGTGGGGGAGTCGGCTGACTCTGGGGGCCCAGCTGCTAGGGGCGCGCCTACAGTCCCTGTGGTGCCTCCCCCTGCCTCGATGCCCCAGGCACCTCAGCCGCCTCCTCCCTTGCCTCAGCAGCAGCAGCCGTCACCGCAATAGACTCAGTGGCCGCAGCAGCAACAGTGGGCTCTGGGGGTACCGGTTCTGGGGGTGCTAGTGTTGGCGGTGTTGGTGTTGGGGGTGCTGGTCTTGGTGGAGTTGGTGTTGGTGGTGCTGGTTATGGAGGTGCGAGTTCTGGGGGTGCTGACTCTACGGGTGCTGGTTTTGGGGGTGCTAACTCCGGGAGTGCTGGTTCTGTGGGTGGTGCGTCCGAGGGTGTTTGTCTTGGGGGTGCTGTCTTGGGGAGTGCCTGTGGCAGCCGCGGTGCCCCTAGAGGTCCTGGAGAGGATAGGGAGCAGCCGCAGTAGCAGCAGCAGCCGCAGCAGCAGCAACAGCAGCAGTAGCAGGCGCAGCCGCCGCTGCAGGAGCAGCCGCAGTGTGCCCTTCGTCTCTTTGGCCTTGCTCCAGGTTCCCTTGTTCGCCCGCCCGTTCCCCCTCCGGTGCGTGACCCTGTTTATGACCTGCTGTTCCCTCCTCCGGACTCCTCTCTAGCTCGTTTCTCCCTGCGCTCCCCTCCGTCCCTTGACTTGTTCCCTGTTCCCCCTTATCCCCAGTCCCCAGTTCTTCCCCACTGGGTCTGCTGCCCCTGTGGTCCTCGACTTGTCTCTCCCCATCGTAATGTCCGCCCTATGGTCCTCCGTTCTCGTGCATCTCCTGTTGCCGTACTTCCGTTACCTCCTCCGTCGTCGCTCCCACAGTACCCCCCTCCTCCCTCTATCACTGCTCGTACTGCTTGTTCTACCCACTCGCGCTTGCTTGCGTCACTTGTCACTGACCGTACTGCTCCTCCTGAGTCTGTCTCTGCGCTTGTCGTTGCTGTCGCTGACTTTGCTGCTAGCCACCGCCATGACTACGCTACCGCTCTGGTCTCTGGTACTGCCCATCCTCCGTCCATTGGGGGTGCACCTGCCCTTAGCAGTGATGTGCTTGAGGACAGGCAGTATGACTTGGCCTACCTTGCTGTCACTGTTCCCCACCTCTGCTCCATGCTTGTTTCCCCAGAGGGCGACCTAGACGCTCTCGACATCCCTGTTCCGCGCTCTTACGTTGAGGCGGTGACGGGACCCTGGGCAGCCTAGTGGATACAGGCCATGGGGGTTGAGATGGCATCCTACAGATCCACAGGGGCATGTGGATCTACAGGGTGAAGCACGTACCTGGAGAGCACCGAAGTTCAAGGCGCGTTACGTGGCTAGAGGCTTCAGTCAGCATGAGGGTGTGGACTTCTTCCAGAACTTCTCCCCGACCCCGAAGATGACTACTCTTTTGGTCCTTCTCCACATAGCTACACAGCGTGACTATAAGCTTCACTCACTCGACTTCTCCACAACCTTCCTGCAGGGTAGTCTGCACGAGCAGATCTACCTCCGATGCCCACTAGGATTTTCTGGGTCCTTCCCACCTGGGACCTAGTGGAGCCTGCGTCGCCCTATCTACGGCATTTGTCAGGAACTTCGTGAGTGGCACGACTCGCTTCGCGCCACTCTTGCTGAGCTGCAGTTCTTTTTGTCCTCTGCTGACCCCTCTCTCTTTGTTCGCTCGGGTCAGACCCCGTTCTACATCCTAGTGTACGTAGATGATCTTATCTTTGCTACTCCTGACAGAGTCGCACTGGCCTCAGTGAAGGCCGAGTTGCTTAGGAGACACACTTGTACATTCTTAGGGGAACTGAGGCGCTATCTGGGCTTGGAGGTCTCTCGTGACCGTGCCGCTCGCACGATCATACTCTCCCAGGCCCATATGGTGCAGCAGATCCTCCAGAGGTTCAGTCTCTAGTTCTCCTTAGCACAGCCGACTCCTCTGCCTGTGGATCACAAGCTCTTAGCTTTTGTTCCGGCCGAGCCGGTTGAGGCTAGTGGTCCATACACAAAGCTGGTAGGGTGCCGCATGTACCTGATGACCTGCAATCAACCAGATCTAGTGTACCCTCTCAGTCTCTTGGCTCGCTTTGTTGTGAGAGGTAGGCATCGACCAGTCCACTGGTCGGCTGCCAAGAGGGTACTGCGGTACGTGGCGAGTACATCAGGACTGGGGCTTGTGCTAGGAGGACGGGAGGAAGTGATGCTCACTGGACTCACAGACGCGTCGTGGGCCGACGACTTGGAGACGCTCAGGTCGTCTCAGGGCTAGTGCTTTAGTCTTGGTGCTGGTGCATTCGCATGGAGGTCCACCAGCTCGTCGTCTGTAGCATAGTCCAGTTGTGAGGCAGAGATCTTAGCTGGAGCCATGGCCGCTCAAGAGCTCCGCTGGCTGTCGTTCTTGCTCACAGACTTAGGTGAGCAGCCTAGGTCTGCCTCGGTCCTGTTTGCTGACAACAGAGCCATGATCCTCTTGTGTCAAGAGGCTCGACTTGAGGGCAGGTTGAAGCACATCCAGCTGCGGTACTTCCTGCTGCGTGTGTTGCAGAAACGTGGTCAATTCCGTATAGATATCAATTTTGTGCCTTGGTGAAGATCTCAGAGGCCAACACAGCTGATATCTTCACCAAGGCACTTTCGCCTCGTGACCATCAGCGGTTCTGTACTCAGCTTGGTCTAGCCTTAGTAGCAGCACCACTTCTTGTATCCTGAGTCATACTATACCTGCTTGTACTTATTGTTCTATACCTACTTGTCTTGCTACACTTGCTAACTGGCATTGTGGCCTCTTGTCTCAGTGGTCAGACTCATAGCGCTGCCCTTATGTACTTCTCTTTGTTATGAACAGCCACTATCACGGCTAGGAGGTGTGTTAACAAATATAATTATCTAAGCTAGCTATTTTATATTCGTTATAGCCTTATTTAGGTCAATTCTTAGAGGGTACAGTACTACCTTTGTAACCCTCGACATTTTCCCTTAGTTCATCATTCTTCGACAATCTAACAATTGCTCACAAGTTCTAAGACTTCCGATGTCTTACTAGTCTACAATTCCTACAAAGATCCTTGCTCAAGTCTTGAAGTATCACAAGGCTATAACACTAACTGTGATGTTACAACTTGTTAAATACTGACTATTACTGGAGGTACTTTCTGTATCCTTTTCTATGCTTAGTCTCCTGCACCCTTTTACAAATTATTACATGGTTTGAGAGCTAGCTGGAATTAAGATTATCAACAACTCTACAAATGAGTGGACCAGCATCAGCTCCAACAACTGGTTCCTCAACAACTAGTTGTTGAACTTGACAACTGTGCAACTTCAGTTCCAACAGCATCTCATACAGCAATATCAGTGATTACTACTCTTGATTCCTGGTCAACAAACACAGCCGAAGAAGATACATCAGCGTGGCGGAACTGTTATGATACTCGAGGACAACTCACCGACAAACCTGCAGTATATTGGGGACTGAGCAGCAGTAACAGTGCAGCAGAAGCAACTGAGCAGCAGAGTAGCAGCGAAGCAGAAACAGGGTTCTCATCGATCAACCAGCAGCAGCTACACAGGATACAAAAATTGAAGGAGAGTTAGATATGGAATCAGAAGAAATTATCAACGTGGAGGTTTAAACTACTATGTTACCTCTTACTCGCTTTGTTCTTGGACAACTCGAAGAATCTCCAGCGCTTTCTCCTTTCATCATTTCTTATTTTTACAATAACGCTGATTTGTATCTGCGATCAACAGGACACAAAGCAATAGAGGACATATGGCATCAATGGTTGGTTTATCTATCACATGGGATATGAAATCATTCTATAAGAGCATCAATTCTTGACAAGAACAAATTAATCTTACCTGATAGAACAGAGATGAAGCCGCTATCTTGACCGACCGTTTGCACCACGTGTACCACTGCCAAGCTTCCTCATGAACCCTTTCCAAGTCACTTTCCAGGATCTATTCGCTACACACTCATGCAGAAAGTCTACAGCGATATTCTGAACTTACCTGAAGCTAGACCTAAGGGGGAGCTCTGTATGATATCTTTTATCGAAGCTTCTACTCGCTGCATTTGGACTGTCAACATTCCAGCTCGACATATGGCTCACTCCATATTGGTCACATGGCTTGCAGCAGCTGAGAGAGCATCGAAGGAGAAGCTTCAAGAATTTCAAAGTGACAGAGCAGGAGAGTATACTAGTAACACCTGAGTATCTTCAAACCCTAGGCATCAAATTCCAAGGGTCTCTCCCACATCAACACCAACAGATGGGGGTAGCAGAGCAGATGAACAGAACTTTACAGGAGAAGATGCGAGTTATGCTAACTCAGGCAGCACTTCCACCGCACTTTTGGACATACGCCCTGGACCATGCGGTTCTTCTACACAACTTGCTGTCCACAACATCTCTTCCACGATTTTCTTCTCCTCAACTGCATTGGACAAAAACAGTTGGCAACACAAAACTTGTAAGAGTTTTCGGTTGTATCTTCCAGTACCGGCCTCCAACTGCAGCACTCGATTTTTTTTCAGAACGAGCTAAAAGGGGCATTCATCTTGGCATCGAGAAGCAGTTTTACGCTTGGAAGATTATGGATGTTCACACGAGTCAAATTGTACCAGCATGTCACTGTCTTTTCTATGAACGACTCACCTTACCTGTCTTTTGTGCCCACCAGGCAGCAGCTGCCAACCCTGCCAGGCTGTTCGAAGGCTCGTGTGCCTTCGCTACCAATGAAGCTGAAGCAGACGTATTGGATGAAGCAGTTGCCGAGGCTTCCAAAGCAGCTGCCACATACATCCTTGTGCTAGCCACGTCAGCCGGAACCGCTGAATTCATCCCACTCAGCGAAGTTGATTCTGAAGACGTCTGGGACGTTTGTCGTGATTACGAGCGTGGTCGCCAGCAGCATCCCATGCCCGTTGTCTCCGAAACAGCTATCCGTGTGACACCTCGCAAAATTGGGGGGGAACAGGGGTCAAAAGACAATTTCGCCGGTGTCAACTCCAACCGTCCTCGCTTTACAGAAACAAGATTACAAGTTTTGGGACTTGCAGCTGCAGTACAATCAAACAACAGTAAGATTTCAGAGCCGAAAACATTTCGCCAAGCTTTGACCAGTCCACACTGGGAAAAATGGCGGGAAGCCATGGATCGGGAGTTAGCGGCTCTAAAAAAGCGAGGTACATGGGATCTAATCATATTGAAAGAAGTCAAGGGGAGTAAGGTACTTACCGGCAAGTGGGTGTTTTTAGTGAAGACGAATGCTGATGGTTCCTCCGAGAAATTCAAGGCACGATGGGTTCCCTTGTCCACGACGAACAGGGGAACAGGGAGCAGACTTTTGGACATGACTACGAGCTAACATTTGCTCCTGTTGGCAGACACACTAGTGTCCGCATTTGAATCTGCGTCACAGCTTGTCGGAACTTCAGACTTTGCCAAATCGACGTCGTAAATGCATTTCTATACGCACCTGTCAACAGATTAATTCTGGTTGAGTACTCGCATTCTTACGAAACTAACCCTCCAAGCGTCTGCCGTCTCAGAAAGTCCCTCAATGGTATTAAACGGGCTCCATGCCTGTGGCAGCAGTATCTTCACGCTCAGTTGCTTGCTGCCGGGTTCTGACAATTACCGCACGACCAGGGAATGTATTTACTTTCCAACGGCCGTGACTACATTCCGCTTATCACTCATGTCGACGACTTACTCTACGTCAGCACCATGGATTCTCTCGCTACTGCCTTTGAACAGACACTTTAACTACACCTACAGATTACTATCACACATACAGTAACACAGTTTCTCGGCCTAAACATTCACCGCACACCCAGTGCTATTCATCTTACAAGTATGCTGCTACACAAGCCGCACGTTATAACCTTACACCTTCAATAGTCACTAGGCCTTACCGCTCTCTGCCTACGAATTGCAAGCCCGATACAATTCTAGTTGACAGCACCGAACTTCAGCACTACCCGCAGCACAACACGACAACGGCGACGACTCACCAGTCACAGCAATTTCTCGAGGCTCCGAAAACGCGCCCACCTAAGCCGCTCGATCTGAGCGATCGAAATTCAGACGCCCGCCGATGGATCGCCGGCATGGAGATCTACTTCGCAACCGTCAGATGGAGCTCGCAAGTCTGGGACGGTCAACGCGTATGACTCGCGTCGACACTGATGCGAGGACCGGCACTCGAGTGGATCGGCGGTAATAGTACCTTCATCCACGGCGAAGCCACGTGGCAGCAGTTCCGCAACGACCAGCTGAAACGCTTCGAGCCGATAAATTCGGACTTCCTTGCCCAGGAAAAATATCATCGCCATTGACAGTTCGGGAGTGTAGCGCAGTACTCACTACAGATGGAGGAATTTTATAACCGCATTTCTGACCTGACTGAAGTCAAATCACAGGAAGCAGCGACAAATTACGCGAGCTACAGTAACGTCGTTTTGGCAGCAAAGCGGTTTGACATGGTCAATGCCGGAACACGACGGGCGCACGTCAGCAGTACACGACAGGGCGACCGCTCGGTTCACACCACGTTCGCCGGCCCGATGGAAATCGACAGGTTCGACGGGAAGTCACGTCCGAAAAACACCAACGACACGTGTGATTTTTGCGGGGTGCCGGGCCATCGAATCTTCGACTGCAACAAAATGAAAGCCGCACGAGCAAAGTATCGGGCACGAAACAGTGGCAGAAATTCTTGGGCCAATCACAAGACCAAAAAAAGAATTCGCCAGTGATTGCGGATCTAGCTAGCGAAAAAGAACAGATCCGAAAGCGGCCGCGGGATTCGGGGAAAATCGACTTCAACGAAGCTGATTCAACGCGAGCACGAGGAAATGATGGGGAAAAATCTCCACCCCACGACGAGTCTTCGCCAGAGAAAATCGCCAAGAAAAAATATGACTCCGCGAAAAAGGACTCTGCCGAGACGGGGAAACTCCGAGAAGACCCAAGGAATTATAAGGATTCGTTAAAGTTATCTTATAAAGATGCTTTAATGAAAACTTATGATTCTCGACGGGCTAGAGCCTTGGAGAAATTTCGGGAGGGACTCCAAAAGAAGCAGAAACTTGTGGAGATCATACCGGTACCGGAAAACTTGGGGACAAAATTAAGGAGTGTAGAAAGAAGCCGGCCTTTCCACGTAGTCAACGTCCTCTCCCGACACCAGCCCACAACGACTACCCGTTCCCCAGGGAAGATGTTAGTGGAGCTGAAGTAGCTCAAGAGGAAGCTAGGGGTCTACAAGAAGCTGCAAAAACCCTGAACTCCTCCTCCGGATGCATCCAGCTCAGCAAATTCGGCATCAACGACACACACAGTTGTCAAGAAAGCTCAGGGTCCTGAGGGAGAGACTTTCTCCAAGCAGCCTTGGCCAGCTGCTAACCCACGAGCAGA
This sequence comes from Closterium sp. NIES-67, assembly GCA_027943415.1. NCBI lineage: Eukaryota > Viridiplantae > Streptophyta > Zygnematophyceae > Desmidiales > Closteriaceae > Closterium > Closterium sp. NIES-67. The sequence goes on from BQMB01000005.1 coordinate 196,323, forward strand.
TAGCAAGAAAAAGGTGTGTACATAATATTGGGATGTACCCTATGATCCCATTAACGAAACTATCTTTGGGTACTCCAAACAACGTCCGCCCCTCGTGCTCGAGGTCATCTGCAAAGGACGACGCCTCCAAGCACTCATGGACAGAGGAGCATCGCACACCGTCTACGACAAGGCAGTAATCGACCGACTTCGGGAAGAGTACAAGCCTTCAATATTCTCTGCAATTATGGTGAACGGCAGCAAGTTACCAGTACACGGCGAAGCAGTGTTACACCTACAAATCGGACCACTGCGTTGGAGACCTGCACTCCCCATCACCAACATAAGAGGGCTTGACTTGATCTTCGGGCGAGACTTCCTAAAAATATTCAACCCCGAGATCAACTGGGTAAATCGTACTACAAGCATCTAAAACAATGGGAGGAGAGTCCAACTACCCAACTGGGACGATACAGGAGATATCCCAGTGGAGACACTCGCATGATTCGAGAAGGACGTAAAGCGAACTGACACCGGGTTCCTTGCGATAGGAATAGAGGTGGAAAGCGACAGGGAGAAAAACCTCGGAACCTCCACAAAAATCAAGGAATTACTGAAGGATTTCAAAGACATTCTTCCCGATGACCTTCCGAACGAGCTGCCGCCATATCGAACGCACCAACACGAGATCGTGGAAGAACCAGGTTCGAAGTCGACCTTCCGAGCACCATATCGGCTCAGCCCCACAGAGCTAGCCAACATGAAGAAGCAGATCCAGTATCTCCTCGCAAAAGGACTCATCCAACCATCCACTTTGCCATATGGTGCCCCAGTACTCTTCACACCGAAACCGGATGGAAGCTTGTGCATGTTCCTTGACACTTGCAATATCAACATCAGTCATCTCCCATCCAAATTGGGACCTTGTTTTGCGGACCCTTTCTTGTTGAAGCACAGGTCACTCCTATTACCTGGAAGATTCACAACGAATTCCATGTCCAACTTCTAAAGCCCTAACACGGTCTTCACCAGACGCCAGCCCCCGCCGCTGCTGCCCGTCCTCGTCCACGATGAACCCGAGTACGAGGTCGAGTCCGTGCTTGCACACCGCCGTCGTCGGAATGGCACCGTGGAGCTTCTCATTCGTTGGAAGGGTTATGATCCTTTTGAGGATACTTGTGTTCCTGAATTCGAGATGGGTAACGCTCGTCGTCCTCTTCACGTAACCTTGTCAAGCAGGGTGTTACTTGTACCACCCAGCTTTGAGGGGGGGATGTGTGAGATTACGACCCCGTTACACCAATTTTCCTTTTCATATCTTCTTTCTATTTCATTCCTCTTTTTCTCTCATCTCATTTGCTTTCCCATTTCTCCTATTCCATTATCCTTTGGTTTATTATTTATTATAATTATATCACCGACAACGCTCGGGATGTACTGGTGTGCTATATCTAGCGCAATCCTGCCGTAATCCCGTAAAGCCAATAGCCTCGCGTGGCTATACCCGGGGTGATTCTATTTCTAGAAGGGTCTATTCCCTTTGGATAGGATAAACCTGGTTACCTGATGTACTTCGAAAGTATAAAAGCGCCTTGTATCAATCGATAGTGCAAATTTTCCTCGACACATTCGATCCTGTGACACACCTTGTAGTGCGACAACCAGGGTGCGATCGAAATCACGCACTAGCATGGCTTCGCCAACATGACAAAACATATTTTGCTACGATATTTCTTCATCAAAGATGAAGTCGAGAAGGGGAGGATGCGATTGGTCTACAACTCGACCAATGAAATGGCTGCAGATTTTCTTACCAAGAAACTAACACATCAAAAGTTCCAATACTACAATGAGCTCTGCGGAATCATCAAGAATTGACACTATCAGACTTCCAGAAATGAAGTGTAGTGTTGTGATAAATTTGTACTTAAGCATTTATGTAAGTAGTCCCGATAGATAATATCGAGTTATACAATAGTTAACATCCGTAGAATGACGTCAGCAAATAGCGCTCGTCTGGATGATTACGTCAACAGGCTGTTTCAGTCACGCGAACAGTCGCGCTCCTTTAAGTAGTGATTAGAGCGCATAGCACAAATAGCTTGGGACAGGTACATTACCGAATAGGTAGTTCTAGCAAATATAAATTTGCGTGTCTCTCTTTTATTATTAACTTGTTCTTCAGGTAAATTTCGGACATTACTCAGAAGTTCTAAGAATTCCGTTGTCTTAACTAGTCTACCATTGCAGCTAAGATCCTTGCTCATGTCTTGAAGTATACCAAGGCTGTAACACTAGCACTGGTGTTACGACTTGTTAAATACTGACTGTTACTGGAGGTAATTTCAGTATCCCTTTTTACTTCAAGTACTTGTGACTGCAGATTCTATACTTACTCTCCTGCACCCTTTTACAAATTATTACAATGACCAGCAGCATGAGCAGCGTGGGAAGCATGTGTGTTGAGCTCCAACCCCATGGAGAGGTCGACACACTGCATGAGCGGCAGGCCAGGCGCCTTGCGCTCCAGTAGTAGTGGCTGGCCATGAGGGCACTGGTCCAGGGAGGGCGGGTGGTGGTAGCAGGGGTCGGGGGGGCCAGCGGTGCAGGAGGAGATGGCGAAGAGGGCGAGTATGGTGGGGGCAAAGGTGAGGGCGAGGTAGCCCAAGGTGGAGGCGGGGGAGAGCACGAGGGCGCTAGAGAAGCGAGCAAAGGTCCACCATGGCGTCGTTCATGTTGCTGCTGTCGCTGTCGTCCTGGTGGTCCCCCGCCATCAACTGCACCAGCTCTACCAGTATTGCCTTGTTACCACTGCTGCCGGCCCCATGATATCAGGAATTGAACGCTGCTTACACTTTTTTTCTTATCAGCACCATGACCAGGCATACAGTTCCTAGTGTGATTCTAATAGTGCAAGGGTGCACAGTCGACTGTGCTATGTTACCCTAAGTTTTGCGGAGGATGGGCAGATACGCTAATTTTACCCTACAATGGTACGACGAAGACGATCCATGATAAGACGAGACCAATTGATTTATGGCATCTTTGGCCACACTTGAGGGAGACTAGTCTCAGAGATAACATTCAATCAGAAATCGTGCACAATACTCTTGCATACGCTCAAATCCTTCACAGTTTTCCTTGTGCCCACCCCCTTATGCAAAAGGGTGGGTCCAGGAAGAGTGTGAGAAGATCCTTGCAAAGGTTTGCACTAGCCTCGTAGATAACATGCCTAGGAGGGTCCGGGTGGTGATCAAGGCCAAGGGTCGGTGGACTAGGTAGTAGAAACATTGTTCGGAAGTTTGCTCTTTGTCCTGGGAAACAATTGTCAGGATGTACTCTTTATATATATTTTGGCACCAAGTTAGATCCAGTGTACTATTTTGTATTTTAGCACTGTAAACACATCCAATATGTGCCCCTCCCAAATTGTACCACCATTAAACATTAAAGACCTTATGTATAGTGGTTGGAAAGCCTTAAAACCCTAATTTATGCAAAACATCCGGACAATTGTTTTCATCACTGTATATCACCCCCTACCTCCTTTCCATACACCTTGCTGACCGTTTCGCCCCTGCGCGAGACACGCTCCTCGCTGTGCCCCTCACCTCCCTCGTTATTGCTGAGTTCTCCTCCACCCTGACAATGGTTGAGTCACCGCCATTGGGCAGTGTTAGAGATCCTTCATTGGGCACCGCCACGTTGGCCCTCTCCTTCATCCTAGACTCTAGCGCGTCTCGTTGCTTCTTTAGAGACAACACTGCTCTCACCCTGCTTCTTGCGCCTGTCCGCGTCGCACTAGCAGACTCCTTTGCCACACCTACAGTGACGGAAATATGTGGGCTTATTAATCCACTGCAGTACATAGCCTTAGTGATTTTGGCCGGATATGTTGTCATAACCCAACCATAACATATTGCATACTGTGCCCCTTGACGTCACTTACTCAATGCACTTGGGTGTTGTAACTTTTATCGAGTTTATTGTAAAGAGTACAATAATAAGCGTTCGTTACTCGATGCGGACACTTTAGGCCAACTTCGCGTCCAGATCTATTTCCTGCCTGCATTACGCGACCTCGCAACCTACGCTGCCATTTTTCTCTCGATAGTCCAGCGGCAACTACGCCAAGCCCCCAGCGACGATGCGACCGCTTCTTTCAAGCCAGAAAGATAGGATCGCGACACTTATTCGACAGGGCCAGAGTATTCGACAAATCGCTAAAGCATTAGGAATAGGAAAAAGCACGGTACAGAAATATGCTCACGAAGCCTCCTAGCGGTCAGGCCGAATGTTCCTAGGAACGGCCGACCGTGCGTACTCTCGGTTCGTGATAGGCGCTCTCTGGTCCGAGCCGTCACTTCTGGCCAAGCGAATACTAGCATAGAAGCCGCGAAACTTCTAGAATCGGAGCGCAGCATCAAGATATGCCTCCGAACCATGCGCAACGCCCTGAAGAACTCCGGTTTAGTAGCCGTGCAGAAACCGAAGAAGCCGCGACTTTCTGCCCGAAATATCAGAGACCGACTCGATTTCGCCAAGGCGCATCTTGACTGGACCATTGAAGACTGGAAGCGGGTTATCTGGTCCGACGAGACCAAGATCAACCGCTTTTCCAGTGATGGCCGCAAGTACGCGTGAATACGCGACGGGGCGGCCCTGCAACGTCACCACATTCAGCAAACCGTCAAGCATGGGGGCGGGTCATTGATGGTATGGGGATGCATGACTTATGATGGCCCGGGCTATATGTGTAAGATTGACGGCCGCATGGATGGGGAGCTGTACAGAAGCATTTTACATGATGAGCTTGCTCAAACTATCGATTTCTATAGTCTAACCCCCTCGGATGTAATTTTCCAGCATGACAACGACCCCAAGCACAAGAGCCGCCTTGTGCAAGCATGGCTGGCTGAGCAGCCGTATGCAGTCCTCATGTGGCCTTCCTCCTCCCCTGATCTCAACCCCATCGAGCACCTGTGGGCACACCTCAAAAGGGAGCTTGCCAAGTATGAGCACCCCCCCACAGGGATGCTCCGGACTTGGGAGCGGGTGCAAGAAACATGGGATGGCATTGGGGCGGATGTGTGCAGGGGCCTCATCAACAGTATGCCTAGGAGGGTGAAGGCAGTGGTTAGGGCTAAGGGGAGGTGGACTAGGTACTGATTTTGGATTGTTGAACACTTTCTTCAAATCTGGCCAAAAGTGTCCGAATAGTGCTTGGTGGATGTGGTTGTTGGTTTGGCATTATAAGCATGCCCTTTCAAGTTGCATGACATGTGCTCTTCTTGCTCAGGAGGCATTATACTAGTATATTAAAGCCCCCTGTTTTTAAGACTCTGTATGAAAAATACACACGCATTTTAGCCTCTCAAAGGGTCAAGATATGGACAGTTTTTTCCGTCACTGTATCTCATGCAGCACCACCACCCTCCCCTGTCCAGCTGTCCCCTCCGGCTCCCTACCCGATCTGCACATCCCCTCGTTTTCCAGGAACCTAGTGGGTGTCGATCACCTCCAGGATCGAGCAGTCGCCACCAGGTTCCCTGGCCGCGAGAGACACGCAGCTTACACAGACCTTTCGCCACTTAGCCACCTTTGATGTGACCTAGCGTCAGGTCTCTTCACACTGCACACTGAGTCCCCGCCGGTTGCTGCGTTTGCTGAGATAGCCACGCCTTGCTCCTGTCGCTCTCTCGCCCACCCGACCCTCCGTGGCACCAACCACTTGGGTCACCCTGTCTTAGGCACATATCCCAGCACGGTCTAGTTACAGGTCTTCCTGCATCACTCCCACCCCTGCCTGCGCAACTCTACAACTCCTGTGTCGAGGGACGGCAGCGCGCCGCCCCTCACTCCTCCTTGTCTCCTCCTATTACAGCGCCGCTACAGACATTGCACATAGACGTCTGGGGCCCTGCTCCTGTCCATGGACACGAGTCACGAGTGCTACCTACTCCTTGTCATCGGTGACGACTTCTTGCGTTTCACTACGGCGTTCCTGTTAGATCGGAAGGCCGATATGCCTACTGTTCTCCTCCCGTGGCTGCTTAGTATTTGCACCTAGCACCGCCTGCCCGTAGTTCGGTTGCACTCTGACCGTGGTGGAGAGTTTGCCTCGGGCACTCTTGGACAGTTCTGTCGTGCGGAGGGCATCCGACAGACGTACATACTGCTGGACTCCCCACAGAAGAATGGGGCTGAGCAACACATCGGTCTGGTCATAGAGGTAGCTCGCACCTCCATGGTCCACGCCGGTGCCCCCTATTTTCTGTGGCCATTCGCCATGTGTTACGCAGCTCACCAGCTTAACCTATGGCCGCGCTCCCAGCGACCACAGGTTTCGCCGAACCCTCTCTGGACTGGGTCTCTTGGTTACGCTTCTGCATTTCACGTCCGGGGCAGCCTTGCTCACGTCCGCGACACTCGCGCGGACAAGCTCTCAGCCCGCACCCTTCCTTGTGTCTTCCTGGGATTTCCGCTTGACACCCTTGACTGGCTGTTCTACCACCCAGCACACCACCGCTTCTACCACTCTTGTGACGTTACCTTCAATGAGACCCTCCCCTACTACCGGCGCTTCCCGCTCCACAGCGCTCCTGTTCCTCTTCCTCCTCTCGTCCTCATCCCTGTCCCACCTGTTGCACCCCTCCCCTCTCGCTCGACCCCATCTAGTGTCCCTCACGCCACTCTGTTCCCCTCGGTCTGGCCTGTGGGGGATTCTGCTAACTTTGGGGGCCCACCTGCTGTGGGCGCGCCCTGCTATCCCTGTGATGCCTCCCCCCTTGCCTTAGCAACAGCTGCAGCACACTCAGCGGCCGGAGCAGCAGTAGAAGCAGGGGGCAATGGGCTCTTAAAGTGCTGACTCTGGGGGTGCTGGTTCCGCGGGTGCCGGTTCTAAGGGTGCCGGTTCTGTGGGTGGTGCTATTAATGGGGGTGCTGTTCTATAGAGTAGCAGTGGTAGCCGATTGGAGGTCTTGGAGAGGACATGGAGTAGCAGCAGTCGCAACAGCTGCAACAGCTGCCGCCACAGCAGCCATTGCAGTAGCAGCTGCAGCCACCGTCTGCTCTTTGTCTCCTTGGCCTTTCCCCCGGTTCCCCTGACCGACCGTCTGTCCCTCCTCCGTTGCATGACCCTGTTTACGACCCGCTGTTTCCTCCCCCGGACTCCTATTCAGATCGTTTCCCCCCTCGTTTTCCTCCATCCCCTGTCCTATCCCCTTTCCCCCCTCGTCCCCAGTCCCCGGTTCTTCCCCACTGGGTTTGTCGTCCCTCTGGTGCTCGTCATGTCTCTCCTTGTGCTAGTGTCCACCCGAAGGTCCTTCATCCTCGTGCTCCTCCACTCCCCATTCTTTTGTTGCCTCCTCCCTCATCGCTCCCGTAGTCCTCTGCTCCTCCCTCTGACTCTGCTCTCACTGCTTGTCCTACCACCTCTCGTTTGCTTGCGTTGCTTGTCACTATTCCTACTGCTCCTCCTGAGACCATCTCTGCGCTTGTCGCTGCTGTCACTGACTTCGCTCCTCTCAGTGAAGAGGCTCCACGCCTTCATCTCCTCCCATTAGCAGCACACCATAGTGTTGCCAGGCAGAAGTGTGGCTCACAGCTGTTGCAAGGGCTCCCACTGCAGGCACTCGTGGCGGTACACGTGGTACTGCTGCACCTGTTGCTCCACACCTGAAGACTCCGGCTGGGGATCCGGTAGAGCGTGCATGCGCGCATGCTCATGCCCCCCATATCACGCCATATCTGCCCGGCTCTAGTATTCCCCTACCTGCCTCCTGTACCACATGTGATGACTCCACTCCCCTGCTGGGCTGCTGCTGGCGGAGGTTGCACCGGGGAAGGTGGTGTTGAGGGAGGTAGTATCAGGGTCACCTGTGGCATTTAGGAGTGGGAGAGCCACTCCTGCTGCCAGGATGTCGACACAGTCTGGGGGTGAGGGGAGGGGCGAGGAAGGGAGTGAGGGGAGGGGCGAGGGATGGGGTGAGGGGAGGGGGAGACACGGGGTGATGGAAGGGGAGAGATAGGGTGAGGGTGAGAGGGATATAAGGGGCTGGGAGGGGAGACAGGGGGTGAGATGAGGGGAGAGATTGGTTAAGGGGAGGGGAGAGATGGGGTGCAGGAAGTGAGACATGGGGTGAGGGGAGAGGAGAGGAGAAAGCATGAGCTCAGTGACAACGTGGGAACAAGAGGCGGCTTCCAAAAAAATAAAATCAGGTGGATGCAGGCCACTGCAACTTCAAGAGAAGGCGTAGGCATGAATGGTGGGCATGGCAGGGCGTACCTCGGAGGCTGCTGTGTTGGTGCATATTCGTTTGCACGTCATCCTGTCGTCTGTTCGCATCATTTTGTTGCATGTGTTTTGTGTGCTACGTTGTTTGTGTGGTTTGTTGGGTTTGCATGTCTTTGCATATTCATCTTGTGCTTGTGCAGATGTGCTTGGATTGTGCATGACATCGAGCATATTTCAACGAGCCAAGAATTGTTGGAATCGGAGCACATATGAAGAAGTTACGAAGAAGTGTTTGATGGATTTGTTACAACTTATTGGAAGTCCTTGGCAGCTGCTACACCAAAGTTGGAGAGCCCTATAACGAGGAGGGACCAGAATGTGTGGGACTTTTGTCCTCACCTTGCAGTTGCAGCATTTGGGGGTTGGAGGCCAACCTGGCACAGTGTGAATTTTGTCTTGCCAGGCTGGTTGAACCTAAGGATCGGGAGTCAAGACTTTGACTCTTGTCATGTTCTTGACCATGGGCCTCCAGGGTCCTTCCCTTTCATCCTTCCCTTCCATCCCCACCTTCCAACTGTGCTTCAATGCCTTTTCTATCATGCCTTTGAACTTGTAAGCTTCAATTATAGTGACTCTGAGGACTGTCAACTTCTCCTAGGGCAGATTACCCCCCAGTGCGCCAAACGCCATAGCTCACTCGTTAAGGTACGAAATCGAGTGATTAAACTTTCAGTGGAAAGCTGACGCTGCAAAATACAACATATCCGATTTTCAGATTGTTTCACAGATTGGACTTTTGGATATAGCTTTTCAAAGGTCGCGGATTTTCTGGGCGTCATAACGAAGTACTGTAGAAATTTCCAAGGAGCCATTGAATCATCTGCTTATAGCCTTCTCTAACCAACAAGTGGTATCAGAGCCCATTATCATGCATTTGAGACCTTAAATATGATGAGAGATAAGGAGGACTCTGGTGGAGGTGATACTTCAGTCCAAGGAGGCAGCTCAACCCAAGATTATGGCATTGCAGCGCAAAGGGGAGCGCGTACAAGCCAGGGATCACTGCTTAAGGAGGTGCTGAAGAACTTCACCATTGAGAAGTTCTCTGGAGATGGTTATGATGATTGGGCATGGAAGATGCAGCTCTACTTTCAACAAATTGGCCTCTTGAAGCTCATAATTGAACGGAGCCCAGGCCAAAGGAAATGGCAGAGCAAGCGGACTGGGATGAACGTTTATCTGCTGGGTATTATCTACTGTCACAAATCTTGGAGCTGAACAAGAGGCATCACATCATGCATCTGCTACCGGAAACTGATTGTGGGCCCAAGGCATGGGCAGTGCTCAAGGACCTGCACACTCCGACATCGGTTGCCGCTTCTCTCATGCTGGATCGGGAGCTGTCCATGCTGCGGTTGAGCGAGAATGAACCTGTGCAGCCCATACTGGACAAGATGAGGGAACTCTACGCGAAATTGGCGATTGCAGGCATCACGTACCCCGAGCAGACTAAGTGTCTCAAGATGCTCAGCCTGCTGCCTGAGTCTTGGCTGCAATTTATAAGCGGACTCAGCTTGCCACAAAACCAAAGTCAATGGACATTGGAGTGGATACGCACCAAGATTCTGGAAGAAGATTTTCGTCGCTATACACTGCGCGGAGGTGATGACAGCACCAGCGGCTATGCCATGCAAGGGACATGGAGGGATCGAGGGCGTGGCAATCGCGGTCGCTCCTACTACAACCAAGGTGGTCGCGGGACTTGGAACCAGCGGGGGCGTGGTGGCGCTGGTGCAAGAGGAAGAGGTGGTCACTCCAACAATGACAACAGTGAACCACGCTTGAGGGGAGAGTGCTGGTATTGCAAGGAAGAAGGGCATCCATGGTTTCGCTGCTCTACCAAGCCCGACTGGTGGACCCCTTGGAACCAATCGCAAAAGGGGAATGGAGGAAAGCAACCACATGGAGGTGCCAACATGGTAGCTGATCCTGCTGAAGAAACCTCCAAGGACGACAGAGGAATGGGAAATGAGGAGAGGAATGCTGGACAGTTCTACCATGTGTGTGACAAAGATGACAGTGGCATAGCTGTTGCAAGGGCTGGAGAAGAATTACACCCGCTTGACATGTGGGTCATGGACTCTGGTGCTGCATGGACAATGACACCACACAAGGACTTGCTGGATGCTGTGCGAGCGCCTCCAATCTCCGAAGTGCGCTCAGCATCCGGACATGCAGTGAAGGTCGCTGGAGTTGGTCGAGCTGCATTCAGAGCACCTGATGGTGGACTGGTTGTGCTGAAGGACGTGTTACTCGTACCGGGGCTGAAGGCCAATCTGATATCGCTGCGCAAGCTAGGCCAGGCCGGAGTCAGCACCACCACCAATGGATCCAAAAAATTCAAGGGGCTGCGAGGAGATCGTGTGTTATGGGATTTACACGAAAGCAGAGATGTCTTCAGATCCATGTGGCAGATCCCTGCACTGATATGGGAATCAACAAAGAAGGAGTTGGGAGAAGTAAAGGCGGGTTCTGGAGTCCAGGGGGAGTGTAATGCTGTTAGTGCTGCAGGAGTGACGGTTTCTGCAAGGTCGGGGGAGACTGATTGGGAAACCGCACACATGCGTCTAGGGCATGTGGCTATGCCATTGCTGCAGCAACTGCATAAGGAAGAAGCAGTAAAGGGGCTGAAGCTTTCTGGGCAACCAAATGATACCAAGTGCGAGACGTGTCTGTTGAGCAAGTTCACACGGTTCCCCTTTCACGGCGTAGCTGGGAAAAGCAAGGCAGCACTGGAACTGGTGCACATGGACCTGGTAGGACCTTTTCCAGTCCGAGGAAGTAAGGGGGAAAGGTACTTCCTGACAATAGTTGATGACTGGAGTCGGCTGATGTGGGCATACCCGTTGAAGCAGAAGGATCATGCTGCCTCAACAATACGAGATGATTGGCTGCCGTTCGTCGAGCGACAATCTGGGCACCCATGCAAGAGCATCAGAACCGACCGAGGTGGAGAGTTTCTAGGAGGAGATCTGACTGCGTGGCTCAAGAAACAAGGCATTGAGCATCAGCTAACGACGTCCTATACCCCTCAGTCAAATGGCGTTGCTGAGAGGGCTAATAGGACCATCCTAGAAATTGCGCGAGCGCTGCTGATCGAATCAGGGCTGGGGAACTCCATGTGGCCTCATGCGGTGAGGCATGCTACAGTGGCAAGGAACTGCGTACTCACAAAGGTGGCTGATGATATGTGGGTGCCGCTGGAGAGGTGGCTTGGAAAGAAGCCTCCAGTGGACATGCTTAGAGTGTTCGGATGCATGGCAGTGGCGCATGTCCCCAAACCGTACAGGACAAAGCTTGGAGCATCTGCACTGTGGTGTGTGCACCTTGGGCTTGCGGCAGAGAGCAAGGGGTGGCTACTCTGGGAGCCCTCAAAGAATGTGCTGTTTGACAGTCGGGATGTCAAATTTGTGGAGAACATCATGTATGGCAAGTGGGAGAAGCAGCCGGAGGCAAGGGTCACTCAGCAGCTGGAAGAGATCACTATGCACTTCGATTTGTCCGACCCTGAGGACAGCGAAGTCACTGCGCCAACGGCAAGCGGTACTGATGAAGGAAGCAATGATGATATTGCAGCTGATACTGAAGTCAAGGATCCGGAGCAGCCGCAGCAAGAGTCTTCCAAAACACCAAGTGTGCCAAAGCGAAGGAAACAGATTGGTGGGGGGACAAAGGATTGGGTGAAGGTGAAAGAATGGGTAAATCCAACCATCTACCCTGCACGTACCGGAATGGCAACAAGAAAGCTGCTGAGCTCTACAAGTGGAGGAGCCACAACAGAGCAGTAGGAACAGGCTCAAGGCGAAGATGCAGTGCTGTTCTTGGGTGATGACCAAGAGTCAGATGACGAGGAGCCTGCATACTGCTTTCACGCACCAATACAACCTCCGAGCATGGATCATGCGCTAGCCGGGCCTCAACGGGGGAAGTGGCTCGTTTCAAGAGATGCAGAGTACAACAGCCAGATGGAGAATCACACATGGGACCTGGTGTACTTGCCAAATGGGAAGAAGGCAATACAGTGCAAGTGGCTGGCAAAAATAAAGACGGATGAGAAAGGAGAGCCATCAGTTTACAAGAGCAGGCTGGTGGCAAAGGGGTTTCAGCAGAAAGAGAAGGAAGATTACAAAGAAGTGTTTGCCCCAACTGCTAAGTCTCCAACGCTACGTGTGCTGCTGGCGGTAGCTGCTGTGCGTAAATGGAAGGTGAAGCAGATGGACATCGTAACCGCTTTTCAGTATGGCATTGTGGAAGAGGAGGTGTACATGGTTCAACCACCTGGCTATGAGGATGGAACCGGTCGTGTCTGCAAACTTAACAAGGCCATCTATGGCTTGAAGCAGGCCCCGAGATGCTGCTACAATAGGCTGGCCAGTCCACTAGAAGGGATTGGATTCCGTGCGAGTGCATGCGACGAGAGCCTATTCCTTATGGGCGAGGGGGAGTCGCTTGTGCTTTTGCTGGTGTACGTGGATGACATCCTGCTCTTCAGCAGCAGTGACAAGGAGATCGATGGGGTGCAGCGGAAGCTCACAGAGCAGTTCAAGTGCAAGTCACTTGGAGAGGCAAGGTACTACCTGGGAATGCACATTGAGCGGGATACTGAACATGGCTGGCTCAAACTGCATCAGGGACAGTACATCCACACCTTGGCAGAGAAGTACTCTCTGCAGGAAGAACAGACAGTGGTCACACCTTTGCCTTCCGAGTTCAAACTCATAAAGGCAGCTGAAGGAGAAGGAGTTGAGAGTGAAGACCAGAGGCAATTCCAATCCATGGTCGGGAGCCTACTCTACGCTACTGTGCATACTCGGCCTGACATCAGCTTTGCTGTGGGACAGCTGGCTCGAGTAGTGCAGAAACCAACAAAAGAGCAGTATGGTGCAGCGGAGAGAGTGGTGCGCTACCTCAAGTCATACCCTACAGTGGGAGTACAGTATTCAGCCTCTGCTCAACTCAGGCAAAAAGGAGTTGAAGTCCTCAAAGAGAAGGGGGAGCAGCTCGGAGAAGGAAAGGTGTTCCTTTCCTGTTTTGCTGATGCCACATGGGCTTCTGAGCATGAGGATTCATCATCAGTAGGTGGATACATCTGCATGGTGGAAGGTGGGCCTGTAAGTTGGAGGTCCAAGAAGCAGTCTGAGACGGCACTATTTTCAGTGGAATCTGAGTACATGGCGATGTTTCATGCGGCAAAAGAAATCATCTGGCTAAGGAGGCTCTTGAAGGAGATCGGCCATGAACAGACTTGTGCGACACCTCTGTTCAGTGACAGCAAGGGAGCCATTGCCAGGCATGCAATGCAGTTCTTCATGGGTTGAACAAGCACATGAGGATCAAGTGGCATTGGCTGCAGAAGGAGGTGAAGCTTGGGACACTGGATCCGATCTACGTGAAAACTCAGCA